>JARHVA010005439.1:727500-792500 GCA_037957365.1 Torreya grandis
TATAAAGCCACAAATGTATATATTAAAGTGTATGCATATATTAATATAATTATATTTTAATATAGCCAATAATCAATAATATATGGTTTAGGTTTAAAAAATGCATACATAAGCTACTAAAATTATTTTACCATATAAATATAAGATATAATAATAAACAATAACAATCATATTTGAAATATGCATAAAATAACAATTGATATTATGAAAAATGGTTAAACACAAAATGAAATTATAAGATAAGTATAGAGTGATTAAAAAAAAATGTACCTAAGCATTATTCTATAAATATGGATATGGAAATAGATTTAGAATTATTTTTGACTAAAACCTTATAATCTAGATCTGTATTATGAAAATGAACAAAATTTATGGGTCATTATATTTATACCATACAAAATTAAAAGGTCCCAAAATATGTACTTGCATTTTTATCTTGTTTAAATCTTACTGCTAATTATTTATTCTAATGATTTTAAATGTTTAAAAATTTATGTGTAGGTGCATAAGAAAAATTTGATTTGGGATTATTGATCACTTTGTTGAATTAGTGGTTTAAATATTATATTTGTCTTATATTTCATCCTTGTCCTAATTTTCCATAAATGTTGTGAAAAGAATACCAGAATTTTAAAGTTAACTAGCTCGAAAAACCTTCAAGGATTTGTATGTACATCTCCCACATGCATTGAATCAAATATCATTTAATTATTGTGTGTGTGACTATAATTCCAACCTAAATGATAAATAGGGCTTTGATTTATTTCCCTAGGAAATCAAATGCAGCTACATGAGAATTCACCTAGTTTTTATTTTGATACAAGATGTAACTATAACCTTTGAGATTATATAAGTAGTAACTAAGATCATAATTATAAAAATTGGTACATGTTTAGACTTGAATCCTCTTTCTACTTATTCTTTCAATGTTATTAAGAGGGTGTGTGTGTGTGTGTGTGTGTGTGTGTGTGTGTGTGTGTGTGTGTGTGTGTGTGTGTGTGTGTGTGTGTGTGTGTGTGTGTGTGTGTGTGTGTGTGTGTGTGTGTGTGTGTATTTGACCAATAAAAAAATACCAAAAATCACATGTCCAAACATCAAAAAGAGGAGGATATAAATTCCCACAAAATAGAAAGAGAATTTTTTTTATGCCACCTATTTTATGAAAAATAATTGGTAGATTATCAATTTTTCTCGAGAAGAAGATAAGGTAGGGGATGAAGTGAGGAAAAATATAGGAAAAATACAAACATATAAAAATAGAGAATGGATAGAAAATATAATAAATAAAATAACACGGGATCATAATAGAATAAGGGAGGGAAAATATAGGCTTTGGAATACTTCACCTATAAATTGGTGATAACTCTTAGTAAATATGGATTTATCTTATAAATATATGCAAATGGTAAATAAAATGATATATCACTATGAATATCTGATATGAGCATAAAAATGAATGTAATTGACGATATGCAAACCATGATTTTTTCTATAACTAAAACTAAATTAAATTCACTCTAGTGATAGAAATTATAGAGTATTGTTGACTGTGTTTTAACACTTGACAACACTATAAGCTTGTTTATTGACTCACCTATCTTTAAATAAGATTATAGATAACTTACACAAGGTTTATATCTACCTATTCTAGGCACATTGATATTCAATCTATGGCTCAATGTGACCATTCCATTTCAAGGGGCCTTTGCTAGTTCACCTATTCCAAACTTCTAACTTCATTTCAAAAGTTTTTGGTTACTTGAACAATGTAAGATGTGATTTGTCTATTATTTTGTTCAAATGGGTTTTTAATGTTGATAATGATAAGGTGTGCATTCATTAATTCCTTTATACATTTGATTTTGGGAAGCAAAATAAACAAACTTGCATTTAAAACTTTCCTAATAAAAAAATTAACATGAATAGGGTTTTGGTCAATGTTTTTAAGATTGATTTTAAAGTTCATTCCATTGATTTAATCATTCAAAAATACATCTATAACAATGGATAAATTGATAGAAATCAGGATAAACAATGAAATCAAATTGTGTATATTCAAACCCTAGACTAAAAAATGGTTAAAATAAAATAAAAATAGAAGGGGAAGGGAAAGAAAATAGAATCCTACAATAATGTTGAAAATTTTAGTTTCAAGATTGAATGAGCTCTAAAAACTAACTTTTGATCCAATCAACATGTGCATAATCAAATTTAAAACTAATGGAAGTATTTTTGAGGAGAAAATTAGGAAGGAGAAGCCAAAACCATTGTATACACACGTAAATTGAAGAGAAAACACTTCAAAGATTTCTATTAATTAATAAGCCATCATTTTGAATATCAATCAGAGTTTATTACAATAATTCTCTCAACATTTTCCATCATAATGGAAGGATAAGAGTTCAGGGAGATATTAACATTAATAAAGCATGAAAAATGCATAAAATTAAAATTAGTTGGCTTCAAATCTCTTGTGTGAGTAGAAAAAGTCAATCCCTAGAGTGTAAAATACAAGAAATATATATCTAATTGGTCTTCCATGAGGGAGATTTCCCCACCAAAACCATCCATCAAACTTCATTAATGTTCCAACTACCTCTTTTCCTTTATTATCCCTTTGAATTCACCACTTTTATTATTTATAATCTTACACAAGACCAGAAAACAAGTTAAGAGTTGTAATTAAAATAAATTAATAACAAATTCAACACTAAAATGTGAACAAGTTTTAAACTAGGAAGAATTGAGAAACATTAAGAGTACCATTGTGTTCAAGCCAAAAACATATTTTGGGAGACGTAAATGATTCACATTTTTGACACTAAATTTACAAGTTATGGAAAAAATGAAATGCACTATTTGAACTTGATACTAGTCATTCACATTGGATTTAGGATTTTGATGGGACAAAAACCTAGTTAAAATGTCATAAAGGTTGTGAGGGGGGAAAGCCTCAAAATATGAGGGCTCGTGGAATTGGTGGAAACCCTACAAAAAATGATATCAAGGGTTTAGGGTACCAAAACCCCTCATAAAATTAGGAAGGGGTCCTGGGATCCCAATAACATAGTTGAGGCTTAGGGCCTTGATTAAAACTAAAAAGAATAGTCAAGGATAGCCCCCACCTAATTAGGTATCCATCCTAGATTAAAAAAAGAAGGAACATCAAGGAAATAACAAAGTCCTAGTTAGTATTTTAAGCATGACTAATAAATAAAATGACCCAATGCTAAAATAGAGACATAATCAAATTTTTCACTCTAATTAATAAAGGGACTAACCTTGACCCTACACATAATCCTAATTGAGACTTAAAGTATGATTAGAAAATAAAATACAAGTGACTCCCCTCCCAAACCTAATCAGGGTTTGGGGACCTGATTAGGTCTAGGGAGTTAGAATTTTTACAAATTAGATTAAATCTCACAAAAAAGCATGATTAGGTTAGGAAAATTGGAAATAGGCCTATGGATACCTAAATGGTGAATCAAACAAAATTTTTGCCTAATATGAACAAGATTTTATAAGTAGAAGATGAGGATCTAGAAAACACTTTCGAGAGGAGGTCAAAACCCAAAACTTGATCAAATGAGATTGGTAAACATGATGAAACATGTTTTGAAGGCTAAAATGGAATGAAAATAAAAATGAATCATCAAGGAAAAATGTGATACCTAATAAATTTAGAGAATAACTGGTCTAGAGACCTAGCAAATGGGATAAGTGTCTCAAAAATGCATTTTCATTTAGAGAGTAAAACATGAGACTTATACACATGAACAAGGCAAACAACATGGGGTATTTCTTGGAGGTTTAATACACATGTAAATAAAAATGACTCCCTAGAACATATAAAAGGATATAAAAGATTAGGTAGGCAATAATATTAAGTGAGTAGAAGTGTAGTAAGACTGTTTAGGGGCCAAGTGTTATATATGAAACTTTGGAGATTGGTAAACATGATGAAACATGTTTTGAAGGCTAAAATGGAATGAAAATAAAAATGAATCATCAAGGAAAAATGAGATACCTAATAAATTTAGAGAATAACTGGTCTAGAGACCTAGAAAATGGGATAAGTGTCTCAAAAATGCATTTTCATTCAGAGAGTAAAACATGAGACTTATACACATGAACAAGGCAAACAAAATGGGGTATTTCTTGGAGGTTTAATACACATGTAAATAAAAAAGACTCCCTAGAACATATAAAAGGATATAAAAGATTAGGTAGGCAATAATATTAAGTGAGTAGAAGTGTAGTAAGACTGTTTAGGGGCCAAGTGTTATATATGAAACTTTGTCATTCAGAATTGGTCATCATAGTGGGATATATTTTGGGAGCCTAAAGGGAATGGATGTCAGTATGACCTCATAAATCATGATAAAAGAGATAAGATAGATATGAGATCCATGCTTTAATTATAAATTAGGTGAAAACTTGACTTTTATGCTAAGTGTCATATATGATTTGTTATCATGCAGACATGGTGTTTCTAATGGTAATGGTTTTGGGTTCCATTTCAAAATGAAAACTAAGATGGAACACCAAGGAAAATTTTAGGTTTTGATACTAATGAGCCATGAGCACAAGTGGGAGTGGAGATAAGGGTATAAATGAGGTTCCTTAAAAATTGTAAGAATAAGGGTGTGTTGTGCAAGTAAGAACAAATGGAGACTCTAATAGAAAATACTCTTGAGTATTTTAAAATAATAGAAACATGTCTATCAACCTAAAATATTTGGTTGAGACTTTATATGGAATATGTATAGATTCATTAAAAGAGATGATAAAAGAAACTAAAATACCAAATTAGACATTCTCATTGATCAGGTGTGTGTAAATGAGTTAAATTACCACTTCTTATAACTTTCAAGGACTAGCTAATATATATCCAATCATTAGGATAATGAATCCTACCTTGAAAATTCTTACCTAGATATTGATCCACTATCAAAGAGGCATATATAGAACTAATGGGTTTAATTTTTATCCCACTAAAGGCCTTGTTCCATTCCCAATTAGGTTGGAAATCCCATGGTGGAGTTGTTGGAATCACCTATAATTAAGTTTTTCTTGAAAATTTTCTTTTTCTTTTATTTTGTCTTGATTTATTTTTTATCTTTATTTTTTAGCATATCGATTATTAGTTAGGGGCCAATGTAGTAATCAAAAGGTAAAACTATAGATTTTCATCCTTGATCTTTATCATAGTAGGTTTGTTCATGCAAACCCATAAAACATTAAGATGTAATTTTTTGTTTTTGGATTTGAGAGAATGTCTTCATTTACTATATAGTTTTACCCAAACATAACACAAATAAAAAAAATCACAACAAACATAATAGACATACCTTTGAAATCAATTAAAAAATAGAAGCTAAGGCTAAAAACTACTCAAATTACTTATGCACTAAAATGTAATTCAAGATACATGTGTACATGCCTTCATTTCTTAATTATTTTGACCAATAAGGGAACCTATAAAGAAAAATTAGTGGACGGGGATAAAAAGAGTAAAGTAATGAGGATAGACTAACAAAAAAAATTGTGTAAATTAGGAGAAAACCTACTAAAATAATAAAAAGTAAGACATAAAAAAAAAAAAATTAGGAAAATGAAAGGGAAAATATTTGTAGTAAATTTATAGGATAACTAGCCTGAAAGTATTATTTTAGGAATTTACCATTGATAGGAAATGGGACATCCTCACTAGTTAGAAACCATAGGTAAAATTAATTCTCACCTAAGATTTCATAGATCTGGTAGGGACCCAATCATAAGGCATAAAACTTGCCATTCTATCCCTTTTCCTCATGAGGCTTGTCCTAGAGAAGGAATAGGTTAGAGATCTGTAAGGATTTCACTTTTGATTTCTTATCAAACCAATTTTTACTAACATCTTTATGTTTGATAAAATTCAATAAGGATGCATCACATTTTTCTCTAGTTATATTAGGTTAGGGAGGTGAGCTTACTTCTTATCATCTATTTCTAGGTAGTCTCTGATGAACTGTAATGTGGGAATTCTTAGGATGATTAGAAAGATGGGGTCTCATTTGTAAACAAGATGATATGGTGACATTCATAAGGATAACTTAATTCTAGTCCTATTAGATCATAATGCTAAATTTAGAGCATTACACCAATCCCTAGGTTTCTTTACTAATATCTTCTTAATTATATTAACTAAATTATTATTAGTTTATTTTTCTACCTCATTACCATGTGGATACTAATTGGAAGATAATTTTAAGATTACCTATTTTTTGTGGTCCCTTTGAGTAAATTAAAGAGATGAGAAAACAATACCATTATCACATACCAATGTAGTAGGCATCCCAAACCTAGTGATGATGTGTTCTTCTATAAATTTGAGTACCATGTTAATTTTACTATTCTTTCATGCTTTATCTTCAATCCAATAAGTATAGTAATCAGTTGTCATAAGGATGAAATTATGTCTTTATAAGGAATCAATAGTAATGGCACCAATGAAGTCCAATCCTTATTTTATGAATGGTTGAACCTTAATAACTAGATGCAATGGCATGGTAGGGGTATGATCTTTATATGTGGTAGCTAGATAGGTATGATAGCTCTAGACATGATTATGAGTGTCTTTTATAAAATACAACTAGTAATATCTTGTCAGAGTATCTAGTGAAGGATTCCTTCCCTGATGCATGATGAGTTCCATATTTTCCATGGAAATAAATGAGCACTCTAGTTGATTCTTATTTTTTCAAGCATATAAGATATATGCCTTCATGATTTAGTATGTATAACATGCTTGATTTAATCATAAATTTACTACTTTTTAGGTGTAAACCTATTCTTTGATTGGAATTGAAGTGATTTGGACACTCATTATTGAGTATATAGTAAACTAAATCTCAATACCAGTGATCATTAATAATGTCTTGCACTATGTATTGCTGGTAAACTATCAATGAGTTTACTTCAACAAAGGCATTGTTGATCCCTTGATCTTGTACAATCTTAATTGGCTAAAAATATAGGTCAAACTCTTGGAAAATGGTCATCCATTTTCCCCTTTGCTCATGCATCTCATTTGGCATCAACATAACTTTCACTACTGGGTCAGGCACTACTACAAATACCTTACTATGGAAAATATAGTGTCTAAACTTTTTGAATACTTTAATTAAGGTAAAAAAAATTTTGTCAATCATTTTATACCTTAGTTTATCATTACAAAGTGGAGAAATAATCAATGAGATATGTGTCTAATATCCACTTTTTTGTGTGTTAAAACAATAATAATTGAGTGTTCTAAGGTGAATGAAGAAATGTATAAAGGATATGTATAGTTAGGACTAATTATCACTGGTGTAAAAGTCATTTTTTCTTCAGCTCTGCATTCAATCTTTGCATCCTTTAACATATTATTATTAGCTAGACTATCTCTATAAATTTATAAATGAACTTCTTGATGAAGTTTATTCTATCGAAGAATGCCTTCAACTCTTTTCTACTAGTAGTCAATAGAATTTTTAGAATTGTCTCCAATCTATTAGGGTTTATAAATATGCCTTGTTATGAGATGATATATCCCAAAAACTTACCCTATATCACCCAAAGATAAACATATTTGAGTTTAGTGAGATTTCATGATGTTTTCATCTCTTTAGGAATTTTACTTTAGTCTTTAACATGGTATTCTCTATTCTTGGAAAATACATTTAGGTTATCTATGTATATGATTATGCATTTACCAATGTGATCCTTAAACATAATATCTATGGCATGTTGGAAATTAACACCCACATTGATCAAGTTGAATGGAATCATTTTTTATGCAAATGTACCCCACTTTTTTGTAAATGTTGTCTTAATTTGGTATTCATAGTTGTTCACTACCTGATTATACCATAAGTACCTATCTATAAATGGCATCATTTGAGAGTCATTCACTATCTATAAAACTTCATTTATTGAAGGCAATGGGTAATTAACCTTTTTTGAGTCTTTATTCAAGTTGTATAATTCAACACATAGCCTTATCTCTCCACTTTTATTTCTTTCTAACACCAAATTGGGCACTCACATGGAGTGCCTAATAGGGAAGATTATCTTTTTTTAAATAA
The DNA here is from genome assembly GCA_037957365.1 of Torreya grandis. NCBI lineage: Eukaryota > Viridiplantae > Streptophyta > Pinopsida > Cupressales > Taxaceae > Torreya > Torreya grandis. The sequence continues at coordinate 735,612 of JARHVA010005439.1, forward strand.
GCATATACATATATTTAAATATCAATGGTTCTAGTGATGGATTTACTGGTCTTTACCTCTGGTGGAACGGTTTAGCTTGTGGATTAAGAGGGATGGTATGCATGATAATATAAGTATTAAATAATTTGATGTCTTTACATCTACATGAAATAACATTTATAAAGTCTTTTGAGGCTTGAAAAAAGTGTTTTTCCACTTTTTAATACATGTTGCAATTAGAAGCATGTTCTTTGAATAATTTTCTTTGCCTAACTTAAAATTTTGGTGCAACATACCATTGGTGTGGGTTCATTTATCTCTCTCACCTTGGTAATCTATGTTGAACAAACATTATAAGGATACAATGCCCTAGGGTACACTATTTTTTTTTAGATTGATCACCCCTTCCTCATCGAGTTCAAACTCTTCTCTATCATCTTCATCTATGATTTGAGTCTCAAACACATCTATGTTAGTAATGGATTTGATGATATGTTGATCATATTTGAATACCTATAAATTCTTGGTATTATCAGGAATGGAAGGAGTAAAGACTAACTCCATTAAAAACCTTCTCAATTTGGAGTCATTAATCAATTCTAGAGTACTTGTAATTATTTCAATGCATTTGTCATGCAATTTATTATTGAGGCAATGTATATATGTTGAATGAATCAAAATCCTCTATTAAGTTACATACATTGTTATGGTATCTAGATAAACTATTTTAATTACAAGTATATTGGATTCTTATTTATTTAACCACTAGTTCAAAGACAACCAGTACCTTGAGATTCTTGGATTTCATATTTAGTGCGAATAAGAGACCATGAACTAGTGTCTCATATTCAACTACATTTTTGTTGAAACCAAATTATAGGTTAATATAGCTAAATATGAATTACCTTGGGAATTTATAAGATATAACCTAGTACAACACTTTCTCTTAGATTTAGAAACATCAAATTTCAATATAAATATGATCCGGGCAACAATTTAGGTGATAATTCGGGTGACTATTCCACCCCAATTGATGATAGAACTTATGGGAGCCATAACTTTTGCACCGTAGATCCAATTGACTCACCATTTGAACCGTTGGAAAGATAAGAACAAGGAAAATATGGTGAGATGGCATGGATATTTTCTTGATGGATTTTGACCCCAAAAAACCCAATGGAAGTGCCCTAAATTTTAATTTTAGTAGTGCAGTCTACAAATAGTAAGTTTCTAAAAATAGTAATTCCTCAAATTCTATATTGTTTTAAATCATGGAAATCATACCAATTCATCTCCCTCAAGATTATTTATCTTCCACATCATCCCCCTACTTTCAAAATGTGTATAAATGAATATGTAACCCAAAATGGAAAATCAGACATCTCTTCCCAGAGATAAACATATAGTTGTATTGCGATCTTGAGTAATAAAACATCTCTTCTTAGAGAATTCATTATTATTGTGTTATTTTTGTGTTCCTAAAATATTTTTCAACCAAAACTTCTAAATTTTGGATCAGTGGTATCAAAGCAGTTTGTCTTGAGAGTGTATGATCCTGAGGATGAGGTCAGGCTACATGAAGCTTGGGTGGAAAACAATAGAGCTTCCAAACTATCCACCTATTCACTATAAATGACTTAAAATGGAGGATGAAACCAAGACATCTGATCCTTTCAAGGAAATAGTGAATTAATCCATCCAATGGTAATAAGCACAAATGCTACAATAATTTTCCCAAATTCTCCAACAACTCCTGATGGGAAATTCTGGCTCCTCATCTGCACTTCTTAACTCCTCATCCATGGAACATTATTTCAGTGCCCCAACACCCTTCAAGGTTAAAATAAATTTTGATATTCCTAAATTTGAAGGAAAAATCAATGCTAATGTAGTATAAAATTGGTTAGATCAATTATCTTCCTACTTCTCTATATATAAATTCATTGATGGAGAAAAGATCACTTTTGCTCTTTTGAAAGCATCATTGCCCATGAAAAATTGGTGGGAAGTGTATAAAAAGAGGTTCAATATAGATGACATTAGCCTTGATTTGGAACCTACCTATAATGATTTCATGGAAGTGGTAAAGGAAGAATATTATCCCATTGGAGCATATGATGATCTGTGCATACAGTGGCAACAACTTCACCAAGGTAAGGACCAATCTGTTTAAGATTACATAGACATTTTTAATTCCTTGTCTGCAATATTGGGCATCTAAGAAAGTGAGAAACATAAGACTCTAAAATATCATGGTGGAATACAATGGTACATACAGGGGGAAATCAAACTCTTCAATTTGGAAATCCTCAGTGAGGCATACAAGTTCACAGTGAAGATTGAGTAGAAGCATGGTAGAAAGAATACAAAGAGTCAGCCTTCAAAATGGAAAAGTGACAAGGAAGGTCAAACATGAGGCCAAAATTAGAAGAAAAAGGAGTTTCAAGATAAGAAACCCTAGAAGGGGAAGGATATAAAATGGTGTGATTACCACAAAATTGGAACTCACTCCAAAGAAGAATGTCGAGCCATCAAGTGGCTAATTTTTGAGTCACAATACTCGACATCTACTAATCTATCTCATACACAACCTATAGTTGAAGAGGATGAAGAATATATTGTATATGTTGAGCCTAACACCATCATCACTTCATCATAGACCTATGAGGAAAGGCTAGATGACAAGGAAATATTGTTTCACTCCAAATTATGGGTAAAAGGTAAGCCTCTACATTTCATTCTTGATAGTCATAGTCAAAAGAATTTAATCTCTGCTAAAGTTGTGAAAATTATAAATATATTCATGAAGCCTCACCCAAAGACATATAGTATTATATGGTTGAGCCCATGGAGAAACCTTCGTGCCACCCATCAGTATCTTCTTTCATATGCAATAAAACCTTTCCAAGATGAAATCTTGTGTGATGTGGTCAATCTCAATGTTTGTAATGTACTCCTTGGTCAGCCATTCATTTATGATTGACATGGCATCTATGAATCACAAACACAAAAAATCACCCTCACTCATGTAACATGGTACTACAGGGTACCAGAGGTACCACCTCCCACATTTGTCTCCCTAATCAGTGCCAAACAATCTAAGAGACTCATGGAAAAGACAAAGCAATTCATTCTCATGGTGGTGAAACCAAAAAAATACAAGAAGGTTGATGTTGCAGTCCTGACTACACAATCAACACAACAACAAAAGTAGATGGGATAAATCATAGGAGAATATTATGACTTATTCAAGTCACCCACAGGAGTTCCACTGCATTACCAGGTAAAACATTCTATCGATTTGATCCCAGGATCACTTTTACCTAACAATCCTATGTATCATAGATCAGTTTTGGAGAATGATGAGATAAAAAGATAGATTCAAGAATTAATCCAAAAGGGTCACATCAAGCCAAGCTCTTCACCCTGTGGTAGCCCAATTGTCTTGGCACCAAATAAAGATATAACATGGAGGCTTTGCATTGACTATCGAGCCTTAAATAAAATCACTGTGAAGAATTGCTACCCTCTCCCTAAGATTGATGACATGCTGGACCAACTCTATGGTGTGAAGTTCTACACCAAAATTGATCTCAAATCTGACTATCACCAAATTCCCATTGATCCCATTGATATCTAGAAGACTGCATTCAAATTTAAGGAGGGGCTCTTCAAAAGGTTGGTTATGACTTTTGGCTTAACTAATGCACTTGTAACCTTCATGAGGATGATGGATGACATCCTAAAACCCTTCACCAACTCATTCATGGTTGTCTACCTAGATGCAATACTCATCTATAGTAGAACATGGGAGGAACATCTACAACATGTTCATAAGGTGCTTCAAACTCTTTAGGAGCACAAGTTGTATGTAAATCTTGATAAATGCACATTTAGGATGACACAAATTTAGTACCTCAAGTACATTGTGAATGAGGAAGGGGTCCATGTTTATCCAAAAAATATTTGGGTTATTTTAGAGTGGCCTACAACAAGGACCCTCGTAGAACTTCACAACTTCTTGGGTCTTGCAAATTTCTATCATAGGTTTGTTCTTAGATTTTCACATGTGGCTTGGTCACTAAAACAAGTGAATAAAGGATGAGATAAAGCTACATTTTAGTGGGGTGAAATACAACAAAGGGAATTTGAGAATTTGAAGAATAGACTTTGCTCAACCCCTATTCTTGCCTTGCCAGATTTGCATCAACCTTTTGAGTTGATGACAAATGCATCTGAATATGCCATGGGATCTATCATCATGTAACACAACCATCTTGTTGCATATCACATTGAAACTTTCATTGATATAGTCAAGAAATATCTAACATATGATAAGGAGCTCCTTACCATTGTGTAAGCCTACAAATAATAGAAACACTACATCTTGGGGAAAGATATGGTCATCCACACTAACCACAAACCATTGGAATTCATATAGACATAGAGAAAACTATGAAATGATAGGCACTAAAGTTGGGCCACATATCTTCAACAATTCCACTTGATAATCAAACACAAAAATGGGAGCTCAAATATAGCTATAGATTATCTAAGCGACCCACCAATTATTAGACTCACAACAGTTCTTGACCTATGCAGACATGAGACTACCACTTGGGGTGCTCTATATGAAGTAGATCCTACCTTTGTTGATACATATTATGTGCTTCAAAAAGGTAAGCATGTTTATAATTTATATTTTCAAGATAATTTCCTTTGTTATATGGGGCACATCTATGTTCTAGTTGTAGAGCAATAGAAGATGATATGGGAAACACATTTTAGTAGGATAGCTAGACACTTTGGTGTAGAAAATACATTGGTAGTTTTTCAAAAACACTTTTACTATCCCCATATGTGAATGGATATGGAAAGGTATCTCAAATCTTTCACCCCATGTACAATAGCCAAGCCAACAAATAAGAAGCAAAGATTGTAGATGCCATTTCTAGAACTAACTAGGCCTTCAAAATCTATCTCAATGGATTTTCTCTCAGGTTTGCCCTCTTTAAAACATGGCAAGGACTATATTTTTTTATAGTTGATCATTTTTAAAAATGGCTATCATGATTGACTATAATAAAAATATATCTGTTGAAGAAATTGTTGAACTATATTTTAGTCATGTATGGCTCCATTTTGGTCTCCCCAAGTCCATTATCTTAGATTGAGATAGCAGGTTCCTGAGCATCTTCTGGTCCACTCTATGGAAGATGATAGATACCAAGATGATGAAGTCCATAGCCTTCCATCCATAGACCAATTTTTAGATAGAGGTGGTGAACCACTTGATTTTTCACATGATTTGGATGTATCACTCCAAACATCCATGCACATGGGATGAGGGGCTTCTTTTCATACAACATGGATATAATTGGGACCTACACAGATAGACCAAGCACAGTCCATTCCATGTATGCTTCGAGTTCCAACCCATGACACCAATTGATATAGCTATACCATTCTCCACCATGGAATACACACCTCATGGAGGATCTGAGGTAGCAAAAGCAACAAAGTTTATTTAAAAAATGCAACACATCTAGCAGCAAGTTCATGACATCTTGAAGAAGATGAATCAAAAGTATAAGGAATGCCATGACAAACATAGGATTGCACACCATTTTGTTTTTGGTGATAAGGTTTTGTTGTAGCTTCAGAAGGAATGAATCATAGGCCCACACAAAAAAATTTGGCCTATACCATATGTTCCCTACACCATCACCAGAAAGGTTGGAGAAAATGATTTTGAGCTGAACCTACCAGCCTACCTTGGTCTGCATCTAATATGTAACATGGAGCTCCTCAAACCATATCATCCACCTCTATTGGACACTTCAGTCATAGAAAAATAATTGGACACTGATTAGCTTGATCCATAGAGTTTTGCTCCAATGGAGGAGGATCAGATTGTGGACACCTAGATGAAGACAATAAGAGGATGTTATATTTTGCTTTATCAGGTGGTCAAAAGGGGCTAGCTTAGCCACTAAGGTGACTAGCTCATAGAGAATCAAATCAAGACACAACTACCACACCTGATGAGTAACATTGATGTAATGGGGACCATTTCTTCTCAAGGAGGGAGTAATGATCTGAGCAATAATTCGAGCAATAATTTGGATGATGGTTCCACCTCAATTGATGATGAAACTTTTGGGAGCCATAACTTTTGCACCATAGCTCCAATTGACTCACCGTTTGAACCATTGGAAAGATAAGAATGTGGTGAGATGGCATGGATATTTTCTTGATGGAAATTTACCCCTAAAAACCCAATGTAAGTGCCCCAAATTTTAATTTTAGTATTACAGTCTAAAAATAGTAAGCTTCTAAAAATAGTAATGCCTCAAATTTTGTATTGTTTTAAATCATGAAAGTCAAACCAATTCATCTCCCTCAAGATTGGTGACCTTCCACATCCTCCCCCTAATTTAAAAATGTGTATAAATGAAGATGTAACCTAAAATAGAAAATCAGACATCTCTTCTCAGAGATAAGCATATAGTTATATTGCGATCTTGAGTAATAAAACATCTCTTCTCAGTGAATTCATTATTATTGTGTTCTTAAAATATTTGTCAACCAAAAATTCAAAGTTTTGGATCAAAATAAGTGATTCTCAGATGTATACAATGAATTCTTATGAGATGTTATTATTGTAACATTGATTTTTCATTGGATTTATCAACACCATGTGGGAACACATCTTGTTTCTCAGCTGATAAGGACCTTATGGAAAAGTCCTCAGTACTTGAAGTGAGTATAAGGTTTTACTAAATAATTAGTTTATTATCATAAGATTTCACATAATCCATAAATTCACATGGATAACTATCATTAATCTTTTTTATTTTTGACTTAGCTATATCCAATGCTAGTAATAAATGTTGACAACCTTGTTTCACACTAAGATCAATGGATATTTGATCCTCTTATACTATGCAAACATTAAGAAATGAGGTTATATTAGGTGAATAAAGGATATCATCCTCATTAATATGATATAACTCATAAATTTTCATAATTTATTGTGTAGATAACATATTAAAAAATAACTTATTATAATCTGTAACCTATTTTTCAATGACATATACCCCAAACTCTGAATATTTGTAGAAGATTTCATTCATATTCTTATTTTTTTTATTATGTGAGTCATCTTGGGCTCACATTAAATCTTGATTTGATTGTATATGTTTCACCATGGGAACCATATATGAGACAAGTCCATTGACTTGTAACCATTTAATGTTCTATACCAATCTTTTCTTAGAATCATGCCATAACCATCAAGTATATCCACTACATGAATGTCAATAAAATATTATACCCTTAAATTGGAGGCCAAATACATGTGGATGTGATTTAGCTTGTCAATAACCTTGACATTTGATTATCCAGCTAAATAACATTCATGTTTGACTTTACAAGTGTCAAACCCAACTATTGGAAAATTTCATAAGGCATCATGTTGCCAACATCATTTGAATCCACCAAACAAGTATGTAGGTTTATACCTAAAATATGTATTTTTATGAGGAAAAGAGGGATTTATTTTTTTTAATTATAAATTGTAATGTGAGAATCAGTTATTCTATTAGTTTATTTCCTTTTAGTAGTGGATAATTCTTTAGCAACATGTATTTTAGGTTTGAGATTTCAAGAAAATCAAACATTGTGACATTAGCCTTATATTTTTTCAAGTCATATACAATATTGTATCCATGTTTTCTTGGCTCTACTAGTTTGTTAGTTTGTGGAGGTGTAGAGTTTTTCTTGGGTTGGTAAGATGTTTTAGGTCATGTAGGTGGAAAAAGGTTGTTGTTCAAGTTCTCATCAAGAAGAACTTGAGTGTTTTTTAGAGGATTAGATTTAGTTAATGGAGTCATAAGTTTACTCCCCAATTAGTATTTTTTCCCATTTATAATTGTTTAAAACTATGGACCTCATCTAAGTTGTCCTCAGGTTCATTATCACTTTTAAACATAAACTCATAAGTCTCAAAGACTAGAGTTTTACTAAGATTCCCTTCACTTTGGTTGGAATTATTATCAGGTGTGATAAATAGCTCTAGGTTATCCATCTCCTTTTGGAAGATGTTTGAGGCAAAAATAAATTTTTCACAATAAATATCAACATGATAAAATGTATTGTGTATCCTACACTAGGTGGGCAATGTTAAATCATCTAAGTTCACTACATTGGAATCACTATTATTATTGTTACTCTAATTTTTATTGTATAGTGGGATAGGTACACATATTATTTGGCCTCATGTTCCATTGTTTGTTGGTTCTTTAGAAGTTGAAATTTCTACTAGGAGGTAGGCTATTTTACATTTTGGTTGGTGTTTTATGTCACTCGCCTATGCAAATTGACCATATCATTTGTTAATCACTAAACCATTTTCTACAAATTGGCTACTTCTAAGTTCATGCTCACATTTTGTTGAGTTTTCATTTATGGTTGAGGGTTATCCATAGGTGCATTAATGTTTATAAATTTATGGATAACAGGGTGTGCTTGATTATGAGAATCATTAAAAAGTATCTGTTTATTTATAAATTATGGGATAACCTATTGGTTGCTAGTGGAAGGAACATAATTATTAGAGTTAAGCATGAAAGTAGTGTTGTTGTATGGAATGAGAACAAGTTATTGACTATATGTATATGACATAACATGATTCAGAGGTGTATAAGGTAGGTATCTATGCATTTAGTTCATAAGTGTTAAATTGTATACCAAATTTGGTCTTGTATACAAGGCACCCATGATTAAATTGATCAACGGTGTGTTATGACAAAGAGAATGGGTGATCATTAGGATATAATTGTAATCACTCAGTTGGAATAATGAATGAAAAGGACCAGTTATGTATCCTTGGGGAACCATCTATTTCTCAATGTTTACAACCTCATTATAAGTGGATGACAAGGATAAGAGGGTGGTTAGAGTTCTTTTGAGGAACATGGAAGTCATTGAATCTAAAACCCTAAAATATGTTTGAATAGAAACCACTTTCATTTGAGTGTATAGGTATTTCAAACTTTGATAAATCTTGTGGAAACATGCATTGAATATACTCATAGGTTTGTTTAGATTCTTAAGGGTAGTAACAAAGTGATGATATAAGATAGATAGATCAATGAGAAGCCTAAAATGGCTGATGAAAATAGTTACAAGATAATTATAGGAAGGTATATATCTATTGGGAAAGACAAGATACCAAGCATAAGAAACTTATCCCAAGGAGTAAGTAGATAGGCATCAAGCCATGTCCTCATTTTGAATTTATGTTTGAATTAAGGCATATTTGAATGCTTGAATGTTCTCCTCTATTTTTTGAATCCCATTTGGTGTTTAGTTTGGATACAATTTATTCATATTCTTGGTAAAATCATGGGTAGGCCCTATAACATTCATAGGGAATTCACCACCACCAAGACAAGTAAGATTAACCTCCATTGGTGAGTTTTGATGTGAAACAAATGGGTTAGTGAAGGAAACTATATTTTTAAGTGAGCTACTAGCTAAGTGAGTTTGTTGATTTTTTGGTTTCCCATTATTTTCCCTTGATTTTTAATGTCTAATGAGTTCTATAAAATTAAAAATAATCCCATATATGTTTTGATCTCATAGGTATCCATCTAATTTCTAGTTTCAATTTTAGACTACCCAAGCATGGGCAATGATATTAAGTGTTCAAGTTTTAGATTTTATACTAAAATTTTAGTTTTAGTTTAGGACCTCCTTGTAGCACTAGTTCTATTGACATGTGTTTTAGCACGTCCCAATGTTCTAGGCTTATCTCTTGACTAATATATCTTGAAATGAGATTCTAAAGAATTTCCCAAAGGTTTATATATACCTAGTCTAGGTTCAATAATATTCACTTAGTGTATTGTTGTGAGCATTCAGTTTCAAGGGCCATTTACTGGTTCACCTATTCCAAACTTCTAACTTCATTTAAATAGGTTTTGTGTACTTGAACAATGTAAAACATGATGTGTTTGTTATTTTTTCAAATGGTTTTTGTGTCATGTTGATAATGACAAGGTATTAATTCATTCATTTGTCAAGACATTTGATTATAGGAAGAAAACTAGATAAAATTTCATTTAAAACTTTCCCAATAGTAAAATCAACAAGTGTAAGGTTTCATTTGGTGTGTTTATAGTTGATTTTAAAGTTCATTCAATTGATTTAATAGTTCAAAAATGCATATTTAAAAATGGATAAGGTGATATAAATCATGATAAAAAATGAAATAAAATTTCATACATACAAACCCTAGAATAATAGATAATTAAAATAAAATCAAAAGAGAAGGGGAAGCGAAAGGAAATAAAATCCTGCAATAATGTTGAAAAATTTGGTTTCATAAAAGAATGAGATCCAATAATTATCTTTTGATAAAATAAACATATGCAAAATAATATTAAAATCCAATTCAATATTATGAGGGGAGAAAATGAGGAAGGATAATCCATAACCACCATATACATGTGTAAATTGAAAAGTAAACACTTCCAATAATTCTATTAATTAATAATCGATCATTTTGATAATCAATCAGAGTTTATTACTATAATTCTCCTAAAAAATTTCAGTCATAACATAATGAGAGGAGTTGAGGGAGATATTAACACTAATAAAGGATTAAAAATATAGAAAACTAAAAGGGGTTGGCTCCAAACCTCTTATATGAGGATAAAAAGCTAGCCCCTAGAGTTTTAAATGCAAGAAATATATAGTTAATTAGTCTTCCATGTGGGATATTTTCCCTTCAAAACAATATAAAAAAATTCAATTAAAAATACAAAAATCATGCACAAGACCAAAAAATAAGTTAAGACTTTCAATCAAAAGAAGTGAATAGTAAATTCAACACTAAAATGCAAACAAGTTTTAGACCAAGAAAAATTGAGAAAAATTAATGGGGTCATTATGTTTGTGATGGAACAAGCTATTAAAATATGTAAAAAGTTCATGTTTTCAACACCAGATGCTCAAGTTATGGAAGACAGGTTAAAAATGGCCTCTCTTAGACTTATTTGAGATTCTAAGGGGCACCTAGTCTATTTTAGCATTGCTTTTTAAAATTATTTCCCTCTAATTTTAATCAAGATTTGAAGCCCTAAATAGAACTAAGGGATGTTTTATGCATGATCATAGACCTAATAACTACTCATATGTCTAATTATAAAGTAAAATAGGAGGGAAAATGAAATTTTAAGTCTAAGGGGGCCCAAGACCTAGTTGGGTCTTGGACCCATGATTATCACTTTTAATAATTTATACTCATGGTTAATTTTTTATTTGGGGTTATAATAGGGAAAAATATTGATGAAAATGTTGGTAGAATTATGAAGGGAAATACCCCATAATACAAAGGCTTGGGAAATTGGGGAAAAAACCCCACACATAATGATGATTAGGGGTTTAGGGCACCAAAACCCTACATAGAACTAAGAAGGGGTCCCAATATTCATGATGACCTAGTCAGGGATCAGGGCATCAATGATAATTGAAAATCATATTTGGTGATGGACCTAACCTAATTAGGGATCCATATCCCTTTAACAAAGGAAGGGTCATCAAGGAAATAACAAAGACCTAGTCAGGCTTTAAATATCAACTAACAAAGAAAATGACTTAATGCTAAAACATAGACCTAATATAATTTTTCACTCCAATTAATAACGGAACTCACCTCAACCCTACATGAAAACCTAACTAGAACTTAAATTACAATTAGCAAAGAAAATATAAGTGACTCCCCTCCTAGACCTAACCAGGGTTTAGGGACTTGATTAGGTTTAGGGAGTTAGAATATTTACAACTTAGATAAAATGTAAAAAAATAGACTTATTAGGTAAGGATAATGGGAAATAAGCCTATGGATACCTAAACAAAGAATCTAACAATTTTTTCACCTAAGATGATCAATATTTTGCAAGTAGGGTATGGAGATCTAGAAGTCACTTCTAGGAGGAGGTCAAAACATGAAACTTGCTTGAATGAGCCTGATGAACATTATCGAGTAGGTTTTAGAGTTTGAAATGGCATGGAAACTAAAATGACCCTCTAAATCAAAATAAGATACATGACCAAGTCAGAGAATAATTGGTTTGGAGACCTGACAAGTGGGATAAATGTCTAAAAAATGTGTTTTAATTCAAAGAGTAAAACATGAAACTTATCCACATAATCAAAGTAAATATAATGGGGTAGGTATCATAGGTATAATAGACATATAAATCAAAGTGAAATCCCAGAGTAGCTATAGGGAGCTAAGAGAGTAGACATGCAAGAATTACAAGTGACTATAAGTGTAGTAAGACTCCACTTTGGGGCCAAGTGTTATACATGAAACTTTATAGTGGGACCATTTTAGGAGCTTAAATGGCATGGGTATTGAGATGACCTCCTATATTAGGTTATGATAACTAAGAGAGATAAGAGAGATAGAATTCAATTGTAAATTATGAGGTTAAAACTCCAATTTTATACAAGTGTTATATATGAAGTTTTCTTTCATAGATGTGGTCTTTCGAATGGTGAAGAGTTTAGGTCTCAGTTCAAAATACAAACCTAGATAGACCAACAAAGAAACTCTTTAGATGCTAAGAATAATGAGCCATGAGCACAAGCAAGAGCAAAACAAACATAAAAAATGAGGTTCCATAATTATTAAAATAATCTGGGCACATTGTGCAAGCAATAACAAGTAATTTATGAAAACTCAAGACAACATATTGATTAGGGAAGAAAATATTTGTTGTTTTGGGAATTTATTTTTCATTTTTTGATATTTATTTATCATTTATTATAAATTATTTAAATTTTTTCACTATGAAAAATCTACATGTAAAATATCTAGATAAATGCCCCTTTTGAGGTGTGAAATATTGATACATATTCTTGAAAATCACTCAAATCAAGAGAAAGAGTCATGTGCATCACATGTTATCATGTATTATAGTTAAAATTATTAGAATCTATGATAACTTATTGTAAAAGTGTATATTTAACTATATAAAATATAATCATGTAACACTCAATAATATGATATGTGACTCAAGGGAGGATGATGACAAGGGAAAAACTATGCCCAATTATGAATAATAGATTATAAAAGTAATACATTAATATGAAACCACATAGAATATATATCATTTTGTAAAGATTGATATGTATGTGCATCAACATGTGATTATGAGATAGTGATGGGTATGTAGTATGTATAAGAGTTGTTGGTAGAATCTGAATAATGCGAGTGCAATGGAGACATGATCACATGAGTTGAAGAAAGTGCACACCACATAGATGCTAAAGTAATTTGAAAATAACACAAGAAGATAAATTACACAAGACAAAATGGAGAAAACCAAAATTTGATTAACATGAGATGGCCAAATTGAGGAGTACATATAGGATAGTACATAAGTAACTCCTCCATAAAAGGTGGACAAGGCACCCCAAGAATAAATAGTAACTCCTCCATGAAAGGTGGTGACAAGGTGCTAAGAATAGAGAAGTAGCTCCCATCAAGGGAGTTACTTATGACATTCTTATGACACCTATGACACATATATGACACACACCTCCACATAAGCTAGCCTATCCCACAAATGTAGGAAAACTCCAAGTATGCATAAGAAATACAATTTCCCTAATTAATAAATAGGGAAAAATAAAAACCCACACTAATACCCCCCATAAGCGCAGCTTAGGTGGGTAGTGTGGAAATATAAAATGGGTCCCGTCAACTAGGCCTGATGAGGTACCCATATACAAATGCAATCTCCCATAAGATAGAGAAAAGGAGAAAACTTGTAGGAAAAAACTCCCCCCCTAAAAAGAGAGACATAAAAGAAAGAAGAGGCTAGTGGGCCCCCTAAAGATGATGCTACTGTAGATGTGGACCGTACCCCAAGAAAATCTCATAGATGAATGAACTTGCTCTTAGTGAAAGGTTTGGTGAAGATGTCTACAACCTGCTCTGAAGACTAGAAAAATATCAAGTGAATGACTTGACTATGAATAAGCTCCTGAATGACATGCATGTGAATCACTATGTGCTTGGTCCATTGGTACTGAACTAGATTCTTGCAAATCTGAATGGTACTCTGCTTATCACAATAAATGATGGTGGGTTACCTGATAGGAATGCTAAACTCAGTAAGTATCCCTAAAGCCAAATAGCCTCAGTAGCTGTATTAACACCTCCCTTATACTCTGCCTCTATGGATGATATAGCAATAGCATTTTGCTTCTTGCTAGACCAACTGATAGGACCAAAACCTAGAGAGAGACTGTAACCAAAAGTGGACTTGTGAGTCTATGAATCACCAGCCCAATCTGAATCTATATATCTAACCAAGCCAACCTCTATTCCAATTTTTTTAATGAATCTCGTATTTATATGAACCCTGTATGTAATGCAAGATCCTCTTAGGTACCTTCTAATGCAGCTCATGAGGTTCCTACATGAATCTAAAGACAAGTCCCACTGTATATGATATGTCGGGCCTAGTGTGAGTCAAGTAGATGAGACTACCAACAAGTTATCAATACCGAGTGGCATCAACCAATGTTTAAGAACAATCAGCCTCAAGCTTGACTCCTGATAGAAATGGAGTTAGAGATGGCTTGCAATCAGCCATGTGAAATTGAGCCAATAAGTCAAGAGCATACTTAGGCTATGCAAGAGAAATCCCTAAATCTGATTGTGAGATCTTGATGCGAAGGAAGTAGTGCAATAGACCCAAGTTTATCATGTCAAATCTATCCTAAAGAGATGCCTTCACCACTGCAATAGCCGATGAAGAACTCCTGGTGATCAAAAGGTCATCAACATATGGAACCAAAATCAAGAGCGAATCATCTTGCCACAAAATGTAGACATTGGGATCAGAATGGCACCTAGTGAAACCCACTATGAGAAGGAAGGAATCCATCTTGGCATACCAAGCTCAAGGGGCCTGTTTGAGGCCATAAATAGATTTCCTAAGTTTGCATACTAAGGAAGAGTCTTCAACAAATCATGGAAGTTGCTCCATGTAGATCTCCTCCTTTAGGTCTCTGTGAAGAAAGGCACTCTTCACATCCATTTGACACACATCCCAACCATGTGTTGTGGCAATAGCTAAGGTGAGTTAGATAGAAGTCATCTTTGCAATGGGTGTAAAGGTATTTGAGTAGTCAATCCCTGCCACCTGTGAGAAACCCTTGGAGACTAATCATGCCTTGTACTTATCAACTGACCCATCTGCTATAAACTTGGTCTGATATATCCACCTACATTGAACCATCTTTCTTCCCTTAAGAAGCGAAGTCAAATCCTAAGTGTGATTTTTTACTAAGGAAGAATATTCTTCCTCCATAGCACTATCCCACTCAGGTACCCCTGATGCCTCTCGAAAAGTCTATGAATCTAAAACTAAAGAAAAGAAGGCATGTGGATCTCTTTGAGAGTGTTGGAACTTGGGTAAGTCCACATGAGTGACTGGATCTAAAAGGAGATATCCCTTAATACCATCCAGATATCTTACAAAGATGCAAAGCTTGGACTAACATTCCATAGCTTTGCATTTCTTCTTCAGAATGTGGGCCATGGTTGGGGATCTAAAAACCCTAAGGTGCTCAACATCAGGTTTCCTTTTATGCCAAGCTTCAAAGGGTGTTATCCCTTTCAAAGCTTTATGAGGAACCTTGTTTTGAATGTAGCAAGCATAATTGATAGATTTGGCCTAGTACTATGGTGCTAAGGATTTGGAGTGAATCATACAGCTACCCATCTCTTTCAAGAACCTATTCTTGCATTCTGTAACCCCATTTTGTGAAGGACTGTAAGTGACTGTACACTACAAATCAATCCCCTCTGTGGTGCAAAACTACTCAAACCTGATGCTGACATACTCCCCTCTATTATCAATTTAAAGAACCTTCATGGATTTCTCACTCTATTTCTCAATAAGAGCCTTAAATTCTAGAAAATTTTCAAACACTTCAGACTTTTGTTTGATAAAATATATCCAAGTGTTCCTAGACAAATTAACAATGAATGTGAGGATGTACTTGGCCCTTATGAAAGATGGTTTGGGAAAGGGTCCTGATACATCACTGTGGACTAACTACAAAGGTTGTGAAGCCCTCCAAGCTTTGCCTTTGTCAAATTTTGCTTCAGGATGATTCCCAAGGGAACACCCATCACAAAGTCATTTTGAAAATTGGACACGAGGCAAGCCAATGACCATGTCATTTTTGTAAAGTTGCTCAAGGTAGCGATAGTTAAAGTGGCCAAACCATTCATGCCATAATTTTATAACTCCATCCGAATGAGGTAGAAATGCTGTTGGAGAAGAATCTGAAGCAAAATGTGAGAAGGTGTATAACCTTTCTTGGTGATCTGCCCTACCCACTACCACTATAGTATCACTATGCAACTCCTTGATAGCCATTGAATTTGGTGAAAACTCAACTCTCATGCCCCAACCAATGTGAGTGATTTGGTACACTGATAGGATATTGGTTGAAAGAGAAGGAACACTTAGAACATTATTGAATGTTTCTCCTTCCATTTCAATTGACCCTCTCCCTACAATAGAAACTGATGTGTCATCACCCAAACTAATTAAAGTCATGCTACAAGGCTCTAAAGATGAAAAATCAACTAGTGAAGAGCTCATGTGGTGAGAAGCACCCGAGTCGATGACCCATGAAGATGTGGAAGCTATTATAGCTAAAAGGGCCTTGCCCTTTTCTTTCTCCTTACCCTTGCCTTTTGCCTTAGTAGAATCTTGGGTAGATGAATTTTTCTTGATGGACTTTGGAACACCTATGTTGTTCTTTTCTATAAGATGGGTTAGGTGATGTATTTGTTTCTTCATGAATTTGTGTTAATCATGCCCTATATTTTTACAATAGGCACACTTAACCTTCTCCTTTTTAGGTTTAGCATTAGAAGAGGAAGTCTCAGTGTTGTTTTTGGCAGGATTTTTGTTTTCTTTCTTCTTCTCTTGGTCCTTGTTCTTTTTTTCTTCTCCTTTGTTGAAGTCCTATCCTTACCATTTCTAGCTATCAAAGCTTGGGGTTGAGTAGACTTCATTGTGCCCATTTGAATTATCTTATCTTTCTCCCTATCAAGTCGGCATTGAGTGAATCCAAAGAAGTCATTTTCCATGTAGTGCTAAGGGCATTTTTTGTGGCATGGAAAGTGGAGACAAAGACTGAATAGCTTAGACCTAACTTTATGAGAATAGAAAGAATGAGTTGATCATCTTTATTCTCTATCCCAAATTATTTCAATTGCAATACAAGGGCCTTAAACTTAGTGAAGAAGCCTTGTAGGGTGTCAAAGTTGCTAGGACTTAGACTTATGAGTTCATTTTCGAGCTCATGACCTTTCATCTCATCAAGCTTCCCAAATAAGTTTTCTAAGGTGTCCCATATGTAATTATGAGATTGGGAAGATTATATATGGAAGAGAAGTTATGGAGACACAAACAAGCTCAGTAATCCATAGGCTTCATCACTATGGTTGTACCACTTGACCTTTTCAACATCAGTTTTGGGTTCTACTTCAGTACCCATGGTGATCCTATACAACCCTTTGCTTCTAAGAATGATTGACATTTTAACCTTACATTCATGATAGTTGAAGGTTTTTAGGGTTTTATGTTGAAAATAATCCATTTTAAATTGAATTTAGGTGAAGTTGTGTTGATTGCAAGTTGTGAAATTATGTAGAAAGGAGAATGAAAGCAAAGATGTGCAAGTTGTGAAAAGCAATCACACCCCCCTAATATATTGAGCACCCACAAATGTGTTAGTACATGCTCAAAAGACATTGAACTCAACCAAGAATTCATCTTAGAGCAATCAGTGCAAGACTAAAGCAAACAGGACGTCAGACTCAGCTCAAAATGCGTCTCGAGAGACCCAAATTTTTGGCACTTTATAAACTAGTGCATTTTTGACAAATAACAAGCCTACGTTGTGGAGAATTGAATTAAAAACACTTTTACATAAAATATCAACCAAATCTGAGCTACCATTTGTAAGATATTAAAGGTTCAATTTTCTCGTAAACTAGTGTTTTTGCAAAAAAGCACTAAAACATTAAAAAAATGCCTATTTTGAGAGAGAAAGTGGCCTTCCAACTAATCATTGGATTTGGCACAGAACGAGGAATCCAAAGGAGGTTTGTGTGAGGGGGAATTGGCCTCCCACTAACTTGGGTGTCACCCTTCGTCTTTGATAGGTGAAGATACAAGTTTTAAATGAAAACCCCCAAATTACAAAACTGTCTAAAAAATTAAATATTCAGTCAAATTGACTGATTTTTGTTTTAAAAGTCAATTTTTAACTAAAAATAATGAATCATAGATAGAATGAAGGATTTCCAAGTGTCCAAGGGGTGCCACATGGGATGCCAAGTAAGGAAGGGGCGCCAAAATAATACAGTCTAGAAATTTAACTCAGAAAAGACAAAAAAATAAAAGTGCAGACCTGTTGGACGCCATACTACCTACTTGGTGCCTTGCTGAGCAAGAAAATAAGATGGAAGGACTACCTGAGGTGTAGTAGAACTGAAGGTGCTGCTGAAGTTGGCACAGACTTGCAAACTTGCACGCTGTACAACCTGCTCAGCGATTGGAGAGTGCAGACTGCTGCTACTAGAATTGAAGGCTGTTTTAGATGTCGTACAATTGATGGTGTGGCTAGAAGGAAGGACTTATACTATTGGAACTGAATTTTCTTAGAGCTGCTCCTCCCTCTACTCCTTGCACACAATAATGGCGCCTAGGCTAACTACTGAACCAACCCTTGAAGTGAAGACAACCAAGACACCCAAAGGCCAAGAATTCCCAAGAAAATGATACAAAAAATGATATATATATTTTATTTTAGATCAGATCTAGAAAATTAAAAAAATAAAGAGAACTCCACTCCTCTTGATTTCAAAATGAACTAAAATCATAACCATACACATGATTACCATTCTTGCTCTGATGCTATATCAGATTTGTTCCCAGAATTCAGATAATATAAGTGCAATGGAGACATGATCACATGAGTTGAAGCAAGTGCACACCACATAGATGTTAAAGCAATTTGAAAATAACACAAGAAGATAAATTACACAAGACAAAATGGAGAAAACCAAAATTTGATTAACATGAGATGGCCAAAGTGAGGAGTACATATAGGATAGTACGTAACTCCACAAAAGGTGGACAAGGCACCCCAATAATAGATAGTAACTCCTCCATGAAAGGTGGTGACAAGGTACTAAGAATACAAAAGTAACTCCCATAAAGGGAGTTACTTATGACATTCTTATGACACCTATGACATATATGACACACACCTCCACATAAGCTAGCCTATCCCACAAATGTAGGAAAACTCCAAGTATGCGTAAGAAATACAGTTTCCCTAATTAATAAATAGGGAAAAATAAAAACCTACAATAATAGTATGCTTGTATGTATACATGTAATGTAGAATTAAGTTATGCCCCAGTATAATATTTGTATGCACAATATATATATATATATATACATATATATATATATATATATATATATATACATATATATATATATATATATACATATATATATATATATATATATATATATATATATAATAAGAACAAGGAGATAGTTAAAGGTAGTATCTAAATAAAATAATATAGGGTGGTGTGGTTATAATGCCCATACACACACACACACACACACACACACAATTTCATACCTACATCTATTCACATGATGGTTTTCGTACATGATATATTAATTATAATATCTTCGCATATTGGCATACCTAATAACATTGAAAATATCATTTGTCTCTACTTTGATTTTATATTTAGGGTGTTATACCTTTAACTATCTCCTTGTTCTTATTATATATATAATAAGAACAAGGAGATAGTTAAAGGTATAACACCCTAAATATAAAATCAAAGTAGAGACAAATGATATTTTCAATGTTATTAGGTATGCCAATATGGGAAGATATTATAATTAATATATCATGTATGAAAACCATCATGTGAATAGATGTAGGTATGAAATTGTGTGTGTGTGTGTGTGTGTGTGTGTGGTCATCATAACCACACCACCCTATATTATTTTATTTAGATACTAACACTAGGGAATAATACACATCTATTTTATGAGATTCAATTTGTGTGTGTGTGTGTGTGTGTGTGTGTATATAAATAAAATAATATAGGGTTGTGTGGTTATAATGCCCACACACACACACACACAATTTCATACCTACATCTATTCACATGATGGTTTTCGTACATGATATATTAATTATAATATCTTCCCATATTGGCATACCTAATAACATTGAAAATATCATTTGTCTCTACTTTGATTTTCTTTTTAGGGTGTTATACCTTTAACTATCTCCTTGTTATTATTATATATATATAATAATAACAAGGAGATAGTTAAAGGTATAACACCCTAAAAAGAAAATCAAAGTAGAGACAAATGATATTTTCAATGTTATTAGGTATGCCAATATGGGAAGATATTATAATTAATATATCATGTACGAAAACCATCATGTGAATAGATGTAGGTATGAAATTGTGTGTGTGTGTGTGTGTGTGTGTGTGTGTGTGTGTGTGTGTGTATGTGTGTGTGTGTGTGTGTGTGTGTGTGTGTGTGTGTGTGTGTGTGTGTGTGTGTGTGTGTGTGTGTGTGGGCATCATAACCACACCACCCTATATTATTTTATTTAGATACTAACACTAGGGAATAATACACATCTATTTTATGAGATTCAATTTGTGTGTGTGTGTGTGTGTGTGTACACACACACACACACACACACTCATAAATTGAATCTCATAAAATAGATGTGTATTATTCCCTAGTGTTAGTATCTAAATAAAATAATATAGGGTGGTGTGCTTATGATGACCATATATATATATATATATATATATATATATATATATATATATATATATATATATATATACATATATATATATATATATATATATATATATATATATATATATACATATATATATATATATATATACATATATATATATAATTTAGTGATAGTAGAATGTTCTCATTTGTGTAAGATATAATGAGTGAATAACTCATGAGGAATGTGAGGTTATGATTCATTAATGGGAAAATTAATACTCATGTAGAAATGGTTAAAATTCATTATGGTAATTGGATTATCCATAGGTTTCCCTTCTAATTTAGCTAGGTCATAGGCCTTAGTACCAATATTATTTGTAACAAAAATGTACCTAGCTAATTTTGTTTGAATTTTCTTGTATGTTTTTTGTCCACATTTATATTATTTTTATTTTATTCTAATACCAAGTTGATATTATATAATTCACATGATTTTTTATATTTTTTTAATCTTATGTTAGGTGATTATGATAAACCCCAAATTCTTAGATAATATATATGAATGTTTTAACTAGAATTTTCAATTGATGTAATCATTTTATCTATATTAATATTCATCGATACAACATTTAAAGGATACTCACAAAGACAAAATATCAATATCAAGATGGATAATAACCTATACACCCTAAAAATAGAATATGAATTTCCCCCATCATTATTTTTACCCTCATATGTAAACCCTAGAGATAATCTAATTATTCTAACATTCCCCATGATTAGAAATAATTTTAGATAGGATGTTAAAAAAAAATCATTTAAATATTCATCATGACCATTCTATTTGGGGTCATAGGGAACATAAAATTTATTTAAAATATTACATTTAGCATACACATTATTGACTATATTATTATTGAAAGTTGAATCATTGTTTATAGTAATAAAATATTGAATGTTGAATTAAGATATGATATGTGTCATTATAAATATGCATATGTCATCATTAGTGGTAGATTTAAAATTAATTTTCTCAACTCATTTGATAAAATATTAAGTAGCTATAATAATAAACTTATGAACTTCTTAAGGTAAATTAAAATTTCTAACTAGACTAAAAATTGCCAAAAAATTCATGACTCTTGTATTGTAAACAAAACCATTTTTTATGTATACACACACCTAAAGCATGCATATATAGAATAATATGATATCATGTAAAAAACCTAAGGAGAGTTTGTCTCATAATCAAAACCCATAACTAGAACAAATGGAAATGGATTACTATCCTTACATAGACAAGAGGTGAATCAAATCTAAGATCAAGATATTAATTGATGGATATTATAATAAACACATAAGATTTTTAGAAGAAATAAAATTCCATTCAGTTTGATTTTCCATCCTTATATACTACGATTAAAAGTAGATAACAAAATGCATAATTATTTATGTAAAGTTTCATTACAGACTCAAAAGAGAATATAATACCACACATTGCAAAAATATAAAATATGAAATATAGCTTATTAAAATTAGGGTAAGATATAAGAAACTAAGGAATGCCATACAATATATAATTATTAGTTAAATTAAACCATCAATTTCCACAGCTTTTACCCTCTACGTATGGTAACACCTCAATATACAATAAAACCAAAATTGATGCATCTAAATCACATCACCCTCAAAAATAATATTAGAAAAAATATGAGAATAGACAATACAAATTAATAACATACCAAACCAATATATCATTCACTAAGACAAAATTACAACCCCAATCATGAAACATAACTACTTCCCAACTAGATGAAACATCAACAAACATAGAAAAACCACAAATTTTCTTACTAAGATGGATCAAGAACAACTTTGATAAAAACTACATAAAATCCAAAATATTAAAAAATTAAACATTTGAAAATTAATTTATAGATAAAATAATTCAATTCCAACTCTTCTTTTTATAAAATCCAATTTCTAGGTATTAATTTTACATCAATTACAAAATGAATTTAAAGACATAAATTATGATAAGGGTTTACTCCTAAAATTGTCATTCAGTTTTGATTGAGGAAAAATATCTTGGAAAGGGGAAATATTTATCTAGTCATATATTATATATTCTCTAGCCTAATGGAATTGGTATTGACCCTTTCATTTAGTTGAATTTCATTTTATATATTTATTAGCATCAAATCCAAATTGATTTAACACAACTATTAACAAGAATTTATAAACCTAAATTTAACTAACCTTTAAGATGCAATTTATATAAAAGACTCCATAAACTTAGGACTCAAGGAAGTGTGTTCTAATATGATCATCTAAATTAAAATATGAATATATTTAATACATTAGTACACATTTATTTAAAATTAAAAGGGCTCACATCATGCCTTAGTTGATATAACATTAGTTACATAAAAATTTATTCATTGATTATATTAATTACAAAATTGTATATTAATTTTATATAACATTACTCTAATAACTAATTAAGAGGTTGTGCAATTTCTCACATAGATTCACATATATGTTATCATATTTTGACCATAATCAATAGAAAATAGATTATTTATTTATAGTTTTCAAATCACAATTGTGAATTTGATAAAAGTTTCTAACCATTATATTACTTTTCTTCTTTATAATTAGTATGAAAATAAAATATCACAAGTTTTTTTATTAGATATAAAATCAAAAATTATATACTCCTACATACCAAGTTCGTAGATCAAATATCGATATACAATATACACATTTCAAAAGCTAAAATTCAATTACTAGACATTCTTATCATTTTGACAAGTGCACTAATAACACCAAACAATGTAGTAATATGAAGTAATCATTAAATAATATGATCTAATTGAAATCAACTATTCTGGGTTAATTTCACGTGTTATCTTGAGATGGTAAGTGAAACCATATCTCAAATTTTCACACTAATTAAAGTAATAATTGTTTATTCAATAGATTTATATCAAATTAAAGTATGCATATAAAATCTCAAATTTCAAGAACATGTATTAAAATAAATAGATATACCACTGATTAGTCAAATTAAAACAAGGACTTATCAAATACTAACATCATTAACATCTTTATCTAGTAAAAATTCACTACTAAAGACACAACAATATTAATGATAAACAAAACTTTCAAAAGTAATTAATTATAATTAATAAATTTATTATTATACCAAATCTCATAATAATTGAGTCATTTACATAGAATTAACATATTCATATTCATACAAAAACTCATTCTTAGTTAGTTGAATGCTAAGATTAATTTTACACTTTATTATTCTTAGATTACTTGTGTTCAAGGTGTTTTCAAGGTATTTAAACTTACTAACTTAATTGATAAATTTTAGTATGTCTCCTTATTACATGTGTGTGTGTGTGTGTGTCTATACATACATACATACATACATAGATTTATATAAATATGAAAAGCTTTTGAGGAAGAAAGGTGATTTTTTTCACGTCAGCCTCTATACAACACAGTAAAAAAACCAAAAGGAATATGAATGACCTGCTCTTAGAAAAATAAAGTTTCATTAAAAAAATGAATAAATAAACTCTTTTTTAACCCCTATAAAATAAAAATAAATAAGGTTGTGGTCACACTCATAATAAATCCTCCAAACATGGTTATTCTTAGCCCATAAGAACATTTGAGATAGTGGTATATGGGGGTGTGTTTTTGTGTGTGTCCCCCCCCCCCTCCCCACACACACACACACACACTCTTACACTTTAAATAATTAAATGAGGTAGAAACCTCATTAAACATAGTATAGGCAAAGTGTACTATGTTGCTTATCCCCACCATAATCTCCTTCTCACATTATCTCATTTAAAAGATAAAAGAGGTAATAATTATGCCTTAAAGCTGAGTCATTCTTCTCATATCAAACCCAAAAAAATTATTATTTTATAACCTTATATATTTTACAAAGGAGTCATATGTATGTGTGTTCCTCTCAAAAATTCATTAGTGGAAATAAAAACAAATCAACAATTAACATTTCCTAAAAAATATATAGCTTCAGGTAGTTATTCTTACAGTACACCAAGGAAGATGTACACTTCAATGCATATCTAGACAAGGTAAAAATGAGCATAATTTTTTTAAAACAAATCAAATTTTTTGAAACAAATATCTAAATCCATCCAAAACATCATATATATCAAAAAAAAAATCATTAATTAAACATATGCTTCCCCTCAAATCAATAGAAATAAAACATGTACTTATTTTTCTCACATAAGACATACAAAATGCTAGGGTTCCAATAATTTCAAAAAATGGTAAAATAAAATAGATGAATGTCTATTAACTTAGGCCAAAATAACACAAATATAATTATACTTTAGCATTTTTAATGGGTAATACGTAAACAAGAGATTTGTTATAGCTACATATCATAATAAAGTTTTTAGTATACTCAAAAAAGCTCATTAAATCAATTGTTCAAATACATATTAATTTAGATAACTTTAATAAATTAAAGGTATGGAAACCACTTGATTGAAAATCCAAACAAAGTGTCATCCTATTTCTCTCCATTTTTTCCCTCTCCCTTGATCTCCTCTTCCTATTGTCTCCAAAAAAATAGTGCAATTTCTCCTTGTTAGAATGCTAGGTTCAATGGGAAACATTGGATTCTAAACAATAACCACCACCATAAAAATAATAATAATAAATAAATAAATAAAAATTCTTGGATTGATGCAAATGCTTAGCTGACCAATGCTTCCTCCACTACTGCACCCTATTCAAAAAAATGTCCACTTACTATTTTTTTATTAAATGAAATGAAAACTGAGATGATTCTCCCCACTAAGCCATAAATTCATTTATTTATTATTTGTATTATTTCCTTTTTCTCATTTGAGTGTGTGTGTGTGTGTGTGTGTGTGTGTGTGTGTGTGTGTGTGTGTGTGTGTGTGTGTGCGTGCGCGCGCGCACGCGTGCGTGTGTGTGTGTGTAAAATACATTCTCAAAGAAAATACTTTTATAATCACTTGATTATTATAATAGTTTTTCACCTAGTGCAATTATAAAAATGACAATTGGTAGAAAAATATTTCAAATGCACAGTCACCTAAAACACTCTCTAGTGACCTTAGATTCAAAAAATAATAATTCACAATCGCATTGATAGAACCAGTTAGTGTCCAATTTGAGACTAGCAATGGCTTTGCCTCAAGCTCGATTCACCAAACTAAAAAAACATAAATTAATTGACATACACACCAACACCAAATATTGATTAAAAAATCTCTCTAAGGTAATATTTACACAATCAAAAAACATCCACTATAAATAATATGTTTTTCACACCAATCATAAAAATACCTGATTTGAACATAAAAATAACATCAAAGATGAATTCAAATTAATTTTTGGTAATTATTTTAACTCCCAAGACTTGGCCACCCTCAATAATCACCATCTCACATCTAGTGGAGAAACACTAATAAATACTTTGACAAATAAAATTTCCATTGTTAACACCATAAAATCAACCTAAAATGATCTTATTCTAGTCATAGGTGAATTGATTCCACCTTACTATCCCTTCAAGTTAACTCAAGGACCATGATTACTACCTTAATAAAGGCACATTATCTAAATCAACTCCCACAAGGATTGAAACCAACACAACAAAACTAACTCAATACAACATCATACTAATGTATTTGAGATGGGTACTAAAAAAAGGTCAACACTACATTTCAAATAACAATTTAAAATGGAACTAAAATTTTAATAAATGGGAAAATATAGGATCACCTAATTCTTCAAGGGTGGATTTCACTTGAAAATATGAGTGTAACAAAATACGTCTCATATAATATAGTGGAAATCTCTTAAATTAAGTTGATATTGTATAAAGATACATTATTTATGCTATTTTATCCAATTGTATCTAACTTATCATGCCCATTTTTTCATTAAATACAAACATCACTAACACCATCTCATGTGCAACCAAACCCAATAAGAATAATCATACATATATATATATGTGTGTGTGTGTGTGGATATGTATCTATTTATCTCCTAAACTACTAAAGAAATGTTTATTGGTCGTGTGCCATGGGATAAGAGGTTAAATATCCTTCAAGTTCAACCACGAGAACTAGAGAAATAATTAACAATCATAATCCTATGGTTATCATGTAAACATGATAAGTTAACCATCAATTTTAACATATGTCCATTGATGACATAGTTAAACACCACATGACCCCTTCAGGTCTACTCTATGCCAAATCTCCCTATGGGTTGTGATCTACCACAAGTCAAGTTTATGAGTCTTTGGTCTCAATTCTAAAGTTTGAGCCCTTAAAGCTTCTAATTACCATGATGCTACCACTTTAAATCATCTTTTTTCCTTAGGTCCCTATAGGTATTAAGGGGTTTGATCTAAATTATAAGGTTTAATCCTCCTAGGCTTCTGAGTTTTGGGATGCTTCCACTTGGTAGCATCTCATTTCTTCAAGCCCCTAAAGGAATTAGATCATTCCTCATGACCTTTGATATCCTCCCAAGGTTTTGAGTCCTTGAGATTCTGCCATTTGGTAGCATCATGAAATAGTGAAGGAATTAGGGGATTAATTGCTTATTGACTCCCCATACCATCAATATTATGTCATGTGGCATCATTCAACCAAATTTAGAAAATAAAAAATTAACTAACATAAAATATGACTAAAAATTATGAGTAAATAAACATTTAAGGAAAAAATTGACTAAAATAAGCCAAAAAAATAAATGGATAAGGCAAGAAATAAATACAATAAACAATCAACATTGAAATTTGACTAAGGTAAAAACAAAGTGAAATAAATAGAATGATTATATGTATGCGTATTCACTAAGATAAATCTAAATACAACTATTATTGGCTCTCATCATTAACATGACTAAAATTAATCTTGCATCCCTTAGAAGGACTCAACTAAGATATATAAGTTTGTATTCACTAAAATAATAAAAGGCATAAAGATGTTAAAGCTTCAACATCTAAGGAAATAGACCATTATCCTGAATAAACCTATTGATCCTAAACCAATACTCTCAACGGTTTATTCAAATAATAGTAATTTCAAGGTAGGCTTAATCTATAAAAACATCTCACAAGGAGATACTCAGTTTTATGATCCAACTAGTCTATCCGTTATAAAATAAAACTTCTAACATTAGCATAAATACCCATTCCTTTACATTAGAGAGAAGAGATCAAACAATAAATATTACTAAAATGGATAAACACAAAATCATGGAATATCTACAAAATTCTCTTCTTTCCTTAATTAATCAATCCTTGAAAGGATGTCTATAGTCAAATATAAAGGGTTACATTGCCTTATTATTTATATAACAATAGATTCCAACTCTATTGAAAATTCTCTTTTATATTTTATTATCTCAATAAAATAAAATTATATAATATATATCTTAATCAAATGCATCAACCAATGAAATTCCTCCATAAGACATATCTTTTACCAGAATATCATCAATATTCAATTCATTCAGATAAGTTATATTGTCATTTTCAATAAAAATCACATTGCCATTCTATCATGTTCTACCCATACATTTTTGGGCTTATTCCATTAAGATATATCATATAAAAATATAGAAGAGATATAATGTGTAGTCAATAGGTTGTTCTTAACAAAGTTTTAAACAAGTAAAACATATTTCCATTTCATTAATAAAGCCTTATAGCCTAAGGAGTTTCCCTTACATTCATGAATCCCTTGCAACATGATATATAATAAGAGTATATACTAGATGGATACATCACATCTTAAAGAAATATTCAAACATTTAAATAAAAAATCACTTTGCCCATATATGGGTCATTACATTAAATATGATCTTTCACAATATTATTACAAGCATACTGGTTGTTATTGACATTGTCAATGTAAGAGATTTCATCCATCTATTAGATAATCATGAGGCACAACTCTAGTCATGATTTAATAATGGAATAATAATAAATATTCAATAATTTTATTTGTATTATTGAATATAAATGCAAAAAATTTTAAGGTGGGATCACCTCCTTACCTTTTTTCATCACTAAGATATTGCTCTATGCTTCCCTGAGCACAAGACTCCTGAATCTAAGCATGTTTACATCCTTTT
This sequence comes from Torreya grandis, assembly GCA_037957365.1. NCBI lineage: Eukaryota > Viridiplantae > Streptophyta > Pinopsida > Cupressales > Taxaceae > Torreya > Torreya grandis. Next base: position 764,705 of record JARHVA010005439.1, read on the forward strand.
AAATTCAAGTATGGATATATAAATAAGGGTTTCATATCACAAGGGAATGACTATGTATAAACCTATAGTCTTATTCCCATTTATTACCCAAGGAGACTCATAATACTACTTTCAAATCAAATAAGCATTTAAATGAATCTAAGCATTTCATAGAAACAACTAAAAAGTGAGAAATTACATCATAACACAAGGCTTATTTTTTATTTTCATATATTTATCATGGGAGGGTTAAAAAATATACCATCATGCCCCATATAGAAGGGATTAAAAATTTTCCACCATGCCATTCATGGTAGGGTTAAGCAATCTGCCACCATGCCCAACATGGGAGGGATTAAAAATCTACCACCATGAGAGGTATTTAACATATAAGATCAAATTATAATTTTTCTATAGATATAACACATTTCAATAAGAGAGATTCAACATTATAGTCAATAAAGAGGTATAAATCATCACCAAGGCCATCACATGGGAAAGAACTACATGGCAGCCAATGCAAATACATGGAAAAAATAAGAAGGTAGATAAAATAAATGATTCAGTTTATCATATAACAATAAATTAATTCAGTATAAAAAAAGCTTATTTCATTCCAAAGAAAAAAAGATATAAAAAATTATTTGTAAATCAACCTAATAAATCTAATATCTTTGGGTATTATCCTCCAGTAGTCTAAAGACTCAACTCTCCTAACCAACTCTTCCTGTGCATTTCTATTCCTCCTCTTTTTCTCTTTTACTCAGTCTTTTTTTTAAAAAATTCCCAAAAGGGTCCCCTAAATGGAAATCTCTACCTCTACATATAGACATCTTAGAATTGACCAACCACATCCATTCATTATACCATGACTCATTAATGGAAATGTATTTCTACATCTGTAATGGCATAGACAACTTTATAGACTTTTATGGTTACTTCTTAGGCTAACTCACCTTTTTCTTGGATCAAGACATGTGTAATTAATGTAAATATCTATGAATTAGATATTGGACATTACAGACATTAGTTTACTCTAGATACAATATCTTAATGCAAGGAGAAAACAAGTTTCATTCATCAGACTCAAAATTTGGCCAACTAAGCAACACAATAATGCTAAAAGAGAGGGAAAATAACATCTATATAATCAACTAATAAGGATGGATTTTATAAGTGTTTAAGGTCTGAAGTAAGGTGTTTAATGATGTAACTATGATTGGCATAATATCTTTCTTTCATTGGCCTTTCCCTATTCTTTCACACTCGATGCACACATGAAATTCCTCTAGCATAATATCCAAATATATATAATTTAATCAAAACAAAGACACTTAGTCCATTACAAGTAGCCAACATATCAATGAATACATGCATTCACATAGATAGATTCATATAGCCTTATATACATGTATTTTCAAATATACAAGTTAATTATAAATGATCTAATCATAATTTAATTATTATAACCTAAGAGCTTAATTAGATTCTTAATTACAACATCACATAAAGGAAATGCAAGCCTTTTACTTTCATAAGTAGTCAAATAAGACATAATTGATAATAGGTATTTCCCATGGTCTCAAACCATGATATATCTACTCAACATACTTATACATCTCAGTTGGATGTGGCTAACAACATGAATATAAAATAAAATGAGAGTAGTAATAATCTCATATTAATTAATTATCAAAGATCAACATTGTCCAAAATATGGACCTTACATCCCCCTCCCCTTATGTAGACTTCCACCTAAAAGTCACTGAAAGAGGTGAGGGTACTGAAACCTCAATGGTTATGCATCTTCCCAAGTAGTTGTGATTCATCATACTTGTCCCACTAGATCCTAACCTGGTCTAGTTCTCTGACTCAAAAGGCCAGTGTCTTGTTTGATATAATCCCCATAGGATCTAAAACTAATGCTCTTTCAGTCTCGACCTATAAATCCATCCAATCTAATGAACAAAAAATGTCGAGTACACAATGATGTATAACTAAGATATTAAATACATCATGAACATGAGATAGGGTGGGTGGTAAGGTTAGTTTATAAGATATTGGGATAATGGTCTCCAATATATTGAATTTCCAAAAAAAATAAGGTTCCAACTTCAAACCTTCTACATAATAGATAGGGATCTTGTTGGATCTTACTCTCAAGAGCACCTTGTACAAATATTGAAATGTATATAAATCTTCTTTGCATTAACATACTTATTTTTTTAGTCTCTAAAAATCTCAAGGTGATTTCAAATCTTAACTACTTGTTATTCTATGTGTTATAATATGGTAGGTCCAATCATAACTCTATCCTTGAGATGATCCTAAATTAGTGGGGATTTATAGGCTCTACCATATAAATCCTAAAATGGTTCCATCTTGATTGAGGTATGATAACTATTATTGTAGGAAAATTCAACCATATACATATAATTATCCCAGTGTGACTACCAGTCCATATTATAAATGTGAAGCATGCCATCAAAAACCTAATTGACTCTTTGAATCTATCCATTTGTTTCAATATCGTATGAAGTACTAAAATGTATCTACATGCCCAATGCATTATATAAATATTTCCATTAGTATGAAGTGTAAATTGGATCTCTATCTGAGCTAATATTATTGGGAATCCCATGCAATCAAACTATGTCATCCAATAATACTCTTGCCACTAAAGTGACATTTTAGGTATTCTTCATCAGAGAAAAGTGAGATACTTTGTTCAACATATCTATAATGACCTTGATTTCATCATGATGATATGATGAGTTAGGAAAATCTATTAATTAAATCTATGGAGATAGTATCCCATTTACATTTGGGGATATCATGAGGATATGAAATTATTGTTGGATGTCGATGCTCAAACTTGACCCTTTTGCATTCCAAACAATGAGCTATAAAATTAGTAATATTATGCCTCAAACTAGCCTAATTATATAAATATCTTAACTTTGCATGCATCTTATTAACCTTAGGGTATTCTTGGTAAGGATATTTATGTGACTTAGACAAAATTAGATCAAACAAGTCACCTACTTTAAGAAAATATATACAACCTTTATAGTGAAAAAGGTCATTTAGATCAATAAAATACCTTCAAATCTACCTTTTAGAATCAAACTAGAATCCAAAACCTATCACACTTCTTTGTAGAAGTTAACCTCAGAAGCTATTTCAAAATCTTACTTCACAAGTTTGTGTGTAAACTCATCACTACTAAATCATGAAATCATATACTCAAGGCATTAACAACCACATTTCCCTTCCATTTTATATAAAAAATATCAAAATCATATTCACATAATAGTTCCATCTACCTCCTTTGACATGCATTAAAGTTAGGTTGGTTGAATAGGTTTTGTAAACTCAAGTGGACTAATTTTAGAATAAAGTGGTGACCAAGAAAGAAGTGACACCATCTCAAGAAAGCGAATGATAGCTAAAATTTTTAAATCATGCATAGGGTATTTTAACTCATATTCTTTGATTTTTTTAAAATCATACACTATGACTCTACCCTCTTTCATGAGTATATCTCCTAACCCTCCCTTGGGTGCATCAGTGCAAATGAATAAATCCCCTCTAGGATTAGGTATGGAAAAAATAAGATCACTAATGAATCACTCTTTTAGAAACTAAAATTATTTCTCATAGTTTATTAAGCATACAAACTTATTTCCCTTAATCTAAAGTGAATAAATGGGATTCATGATGCGAGAAAAGTTCCCTACAAAGTGTTGATAATATCCTTTGAAACTCATGAAGTTGTGAACCTCTCCAACATTTATAGGCATTGGTCATTCCATAATGGCATGAATCTTAGAGGGGTCTAATTAAAGACCTTCACCTTAGATGATATGCCTGAGTTATTTCACCTATTATTGTGAAAAAACACACTTTTCTAAGTTTTCAAACAAAATATTCTCCCATAAAACCTATAAGACTTATCTTAAATAGTCTTCATGTTATTCCTCATTTAATTAATAGACCTATATAATCAATAATTATCAACACAAAATAGTCCAAGTAAGTGAAAAAATATTTTTTTATGAGGCTCATGGAAATGACTTGAGTAATAATGATACTAGATAGTACAAATAAAAACTCATAATGCCCATATTGTGTTTAAAATGCAGTCTTATAAACATATGAATCAACAATATGCAATTGATGGTATCTAAATTTCAAGTATATGTTGGATAAAACCCTGGTTCCATAAATTTTATCAAACAATTCATAAATATTAGGCAATGGATAACTATTATTAATCATTTCCTTGTTCAACTAGTGGTAATCAATGCACAAACAAAGAGATTTATCCTTTTTCTTCATGAAGATAACTAGTTCTCCCCATGGGGACACACTTGGATAAATTAATCCATTCCTTAAAAAATTTCTTAAGATACATATCAAGTTTGCATAGCTATGGTGTTGTCATATAATTTGTTTCTTTTGATATGGGCTCAGACCTTGATATAATATTAATTTGAAAATAAATCTCTCAAAGGGGTCATACCAAGAAACACATCTAGAAACACATTAAGGAAATCCCAAATAATGGGATGGTCATATATAGAAACCTTATCTGACTCCTACGAACTATAAATCACCAAGATATAAAACATTAGACAAACTTTACATAAGCTATGATTGAGTTGCATTGCATAAATCATGTAAAGGGAAATGAGTCTCTTGATCCTAGATATCACCTTAGGAGTCCTTAGGTCATCAAAACACATAATAACCTTGTCATAAAAATTCAACTTGGCTTTATGATCCATAATCCAATCCATTCCCAAGACAACCTATAGGCTCCTAAGGGTATAATACATAAATAAACTATGGCGATAAAAATAATAAGGTCTAGAATATAACTACTCACCAAGGAGATAATGGACATCTTGACCCCTATGGATAGCTCTACTTCCCAACTTTATAAATTTCTAGTAGCCACTAACACATAATGATCCATGATAAATAGGTAAATAAATGAGTTTAAACCTCCAAATCTAGATAATATAGCTATATAAATTCCATAAACATACATGTGGTCTCAATGATAGTTTTTTGGTACTCAACTTGGTGGTCATCCACTACTGCATATATCTTATGTCATCTACCCAAATCACCCAAACCTCATAGATATTGGAAGATGATGGTCATATATAAAAACCACATAAAAATTTATGAAGGTATCCACATGTAAAACAAACACCTATACATTGTTATTGCTTTGAGGGTATTCTAGTTTATCTCTAACTAACTGATGTTAGTGACCTTGATGGTCTCACCTACAATAAATATTATGACCATGAAAAGCTAGGTTTTTAATGGTCTTTAGTTTTAGCATCACCCCATACCTAATGGTATCTATCATTCAAGTCTCTATTATAACCATGTCTATAACGATTACTCTCCTATTATTTAGATTAATGTAAATCCAATTTTAGTTGGTGTGGGTAGCATTTGGGCACATCTAGAGCCTTGGGTCTCCATGAGATCTAACATTATAAAAACCATGGGAAGACCTACCCAAAACCGAAAAAAACCATATTCTAAACAATTAAAATAATATAAATAATAAAAAATTGACTAAAAAAATACAAATGATCGAAGCAACCAAATTTAGGTCAAGAGGACCTACTGAGAATCTTTGTCAAAATTTCCCTAGGTCCTAAACTCAGGGCTTTGTTTGGAGGTAGATTTCATAACTTCATCAAATAGGGGGAAAATATTTTATTAGGGGTTTAAATATGGTATGCCCAAGTGTCTAATCCTTCTCTAGAAATAGTTGAAACTTATGGTTACATAGTAGCATCTTTCCTTCCACTCATGAGGATACTAGAGTCTAAGAATCCACCCAACATACCCTCAGAACAAACTTTTTGGGACATGACCCCACAAATATATTTCATCCCTAATCAAATTTTTATTATATCCCTTATTTTTCTCTTTAATCTCAATTTAATGGATTGGAGATTGGTGTTGGGGGAGTTAGCTTCCTATTATGATTTTTTTTAGCTAGGTTCCTCATGAGAGACCTTAAGAACAGGAGTGGAGACCTTAGGGGAACTTGGGTCTATGAGGATAACTATAAGGTCCTCTTTCTTTTGATAGGTATTCAATTCATATTTCAAATTCTTTAAAGATTCAGTTTCTAGGATGGGTTTCTTCATGGGTTGACCCACCTTGGCCTTTTGCCCCTTTTCATAAAAACATCCACACAATCTCCTTTGGATATTTTCCTTTATTTTATTTCCATTTCCCTTGAAACTATAGATAATTCATTACTCCTCATTAGTGGTGAAAAATTGAATAATAGGAAAATGAGAGCTTGGGGTGAAACCACAACCTTGTTGTTTCCATTGAAAGCCCTCACGGAGTTCTTTAGAGAGAGAAGTAGAAAGGAATATTCACTATGTCAATGCCCTTAAAATGGTTCAATAACATGAAATGGTAAGACCATAAGAAACTAAATTTAGAGTCCATGGCGATGTACAAAATCACCTAACTTCAAACCTCTTACCATACATCTAGGAGATCCATCCTTTGAATGCTTATGGTGATCTCCTTAGTTTTTTCCATAGAGTTGAATAATTTAGACATCCATTAATCCTTCATAGCTTTATCTTTATAGTGCTTAAGATCTTTCACTACCAATCCAGTAGATTCAGTAATGGTTTCTTTAGTAACCTCGATCCTCATACCCCTCATGAATATAATTCTTTTTATCCAAGCCTCAAAAAACTCCTTTACAAGGTTGGGGTCATTCCCAAAAATTTGGTGATATTTCCTTTGTATAAAATCACCCAAATATTACGGTTATTCTTAAACAAATTACCGAATAGGACATAGGCTCAACTCTATCTGTTCCCAATTTTGTCACCTCATCTCTAAGAGAATCATGTTTAGACTCTATTATTTCTCCTCATCTACCATTGATTCTTGTTGAGAATCCATGAAATCAAATGCACCAATTCTAAGAATTGTCAAAAGTTTAGAAAGATAAAAGTGAACCCAAGTAAAACTTAATTCCTATAAAATTAGATTGGGTTAGACTGCAACCTCCCGTAGGTGAAGTATATGCACCATGTGATCTCGAGTCACATTATTATTGCATATAACCCTAAAATATTTCTTGTGAATATTGAGTATTTTAATGAGACTCCTCAGCCAATTAGGCCTTTTCTACCATGGTTTTTGAAGTCATGGGAACTATAATTTATACTACACTATCCAAATCCAAAATCAAGGCTCTAATGAACCTCTTTACCTGAATAGTCTCATTTGTGTATCCCTATAGATATTTGATCAAGTCATGAAAATGGTACTCATATTATGCCACTCCCCTATATTAGATCATGAAACTCATCTACCTTATTCTAAACATAATAAGGGGATAAATATAATGATATAAAATGTTCCTCAAATAGTTCTTAAGTGAAGGAAGTAGGCATCAAATTGAGATTTTAATCCTTTCCTTCCCACCACATATTAGATACATCTCTAAGTAGGTTGGTTCTTAGATGTACCTTCCCATTAGTATATGTTTATGCCTAAAGTTTTCACTTTAGGTTTGATAGCAATCTATGAGAAGCTTTAGAGACGTGGGACCAAATACGGTCTATAAAGTGACCTCTAAAGATTTTAAAAGTTGGCTCTTTGTTCATTTTAGGGGGTGAAAAGGGATAGAAGGAAAATTAGTAAACAACATGAATATAAATCTAGCCTAAGGTGATACACTATAAGATTTGAGATGTTTAACGTAAACTTGCATAAAATAGCATAAAAATCTAAACACCATAGATCATAAAGGATCTTTAAAAGCATGAATCAAGATCTATAGCATAAACAAAGATCTAAACTATAGAAGTACAAGAAAAGAGATAGCAAACAAAGATAGTTTAACTCCAAATAACACATAACAACACATGCTCTTCATTTTGGATATAGAATTGAATGTAGAAGGCCACAAAAGGCACATACAAAGTATCCACTAATATCTATGAAGAGAACTTACTAAATTTGTAGAAAAAACTCTAACTGATACTAAACCCTAGTCTATTACAATGGTTGTTCAAAGAAATAATAATGAAAAAAAATAATAATCACCATCCCTTTCTTAATGGAAAGGACTTTGGATATATAGGTGAAGAAATATATAAGAGATGATAGTTAGATATTCCACCTCTCATTTCCATGATGCCATTGCAACTAAAAATGATCTAGAACTCAATGAGTGTAGTTACTCCCCAAATCCTAGATATGGTGCAACTATCTCTTCTTGTTAAGGCCATTATGCTTAGGAGAAGGGTAGAATCATGTGTCTACTCTTAGAGTTGTCTACTCATGCCATTTTTAACATCTTTGGTCCCACCCAAACTTAAAATATCACACTTTAGGCAAAGCTTAAAGTTTTTCAAAAGCTTAGTTGGAAGGAGGGACCAAAATCTTCATCCAATTTCACTCTCTTGATATCTAGCTATTAACACCCTCCTTGGATAAGCATGAGGGCAACACACATCAAATCTGTGCTTCTTTAGAGGGACTAAGGGTTTTATAAGTGTGATTGAGCATAGGAATTCCATGTGTTAAGCTATAACTTCTCCTAAGAAAGCTAAGCATTTAATTTCTAAAATAAGTATGAGGATGCCACATGGTGAAGCCATGATTGAATACTATGTTAACTACTCTATGGGTCTGGCCTAAATAAAAAAAATCCATAGTGTGGGGGAAACACATACCAAGTTATCACTCCTTGGGATTAATTTTTTCTTCAAGTTGGATGATCATCAAGTTTCCACATGGATGAAGGAGAAGGAGGCTACTACTTAGCAAAATTTTGACAAAGGTGGCCTAAAGAAATAAAGGGCCAAAAGGGGAAAACACTGAGAGGTATCAAGGAACTACTATTTACTAAGTGAATTTGAAGCTATAGATTGAATTATTCCAAAATAAACAACATGGATTTTAAAATCCATAGTTCTTGGTGGCTCATAGGGGAGTCCACCTATAGATGGAAGAACCCAAAACTTTTGGTGCTTGGACCAGTCAAAGAAAAATTTACAAAAGGGGAGGAAGATGGATACTTATAACTTTTGAAGATCTGCCTACAAGGGCACCCATTTTTCCTCTTTCAATTAGATATTTTTATTAAGAGCCTCAAAGGCTATATCCAAGTTAATTATCTCCTTAAAGGAGATATTCTTGAAGCCTTTGACAACTGCCCGTGTTTAAAACTCCAACTAAGTGGGTGGGTGTAAAATATTCTCCACTTTGGAAGCATCAAGCATTTGACTGAGAGTCATGAAGATGGTCTAATCATTCTACTTCTACTTGAGTGGCACCTTAATATCATCCTTGAGGAGAATGATATTTTAAGCTAAAAAAGGAGAGGGGAGTCCCAATTAGACTAATTACTCTATATATCCCTTCCTTTGTTGGAATACTTACTCCAAGGCATTGAGGAATGCCTTATATTTGTTTACCACCTTATTATAGCCTAGAAAATCATTTACCTTCGCTACCACCTACCTTTAGTTGTCCAACCTTACAACATATATCATTTCACGAGAAGTAATTTAGAGGTTTTTTATTAAGCTTTGTGATTACATGACCTTGGGGGTGAAAAAGGTGATCACTTGGTCTATAGATGAGCTAACTTAGGTGTCTAACTTTTGTGCATCTATAATGAAATCAAGCATCATCTTCAGGTTTACATCAATAACCTTGATCCTTTCCTAGTAGGACCTATATAGTTGCTAGATTAGGGGAAGGATTTAAGTGCCCTGATGGTGAGTGTCAAGTTTGTTCTTCAATATTTCAATCTCCTAGTCCTTGACCAAAGAGTCTTGCTACACTGATTTCTTCAGTTGTTTGAGTACCTAGTTTGCATTGAAGAGGTTCTTGCAAAACTCAACTAGATATATCTCTATCTCATATAATTTTTTGGTGTCTATTCACTTATTAGATTCAACCTAAAATAATTCCATTGTGATGTGACCCTAGAGGTTGGTCCTTGCCTAGCTAAGTTTGATGTCCTTAGCTTTAACCTCTGCATTGAGGCAGTCAGTCATGGCCTTGACCTTGGAATGTTCCTACTTGATTTTATCCAAATGATGGGATACCTTGTTGTGGTCTATAGTCATATACTTCTATGTTTCCTCCATAATCTTGATGCTATTAGTGAGTTAGGCTTGACTGAGATTAAGCCCAATGGCTTTCATGGTATAGTCCCCTAACTGCATCTATTCTTGGGGATTAATTACTTGGGGGATTAGATGAGCGACTAGGAAGGACTACTATCTAGGGTCATAAAATGATTGTATATAGGGTTGGGCATCAACCTTGTCCTATTTTCCCCTTTTCTTCTCCATTTGGGCTTTTTGGGCCACCCTTGTTACATCCACCTATTACTAGATTTGAGTTTATGTTTGAATTATTTATATTACAAAAGGGGTCCCTTATGGTAGCATGAATGGGATGGCTAACTGTTGATAGAAATCAGTAGATCTTTATCCTAGAGAAGCAAGAAATTTAATAGTAAGGGATGAAGGGGAAAAAGGTGGGAGTCTATGGGCCAGAGAGAATGGTGAATGTGAAATGAGTGAAGATGAGATGGATAATGAAGGTGGTAGAGTGAGGAATGACATGAGGGAGGAGATAGAAATGGTCACAAAAAAGGGGTCAGTACTAGTAGTCAGATGAATTGATGAGGAGAATATTGGGGCTAAGTTAGTGTCACATTAGGTAGTGGAAATTATTGTAACTTATAGTTGGGTCACCAAGGCTGAAAAAGAAGTGATGAGAGGAGATAGAGCACTTGATTGGGTGGTTGATATCACTGTAACTTCTAGTAGAGACATGGAGGGATAAAGGGAAGTAATAAAAGATGTGGAGGTAGAAAGAAGGGGACTTAAAAAGTAGATCTTCTTTTATGGAGGGGACATCAATGGGATAGAAATAGGGGCCTCAGTCTACTTGAGTTGGGATGACCCAATTAATAGGTGCTTAGAGAACACTTATTATTATTGCAAGGCCGTAGCATATGGGAACTCAGGTGATGGGCATGTTTGAGGGTCTTGAACCATCATGACCTCTACTTTTGATACTTCCTTTGTTAGAGAGGTATAGTTTACCTCCTCTTTGGGGGTATCTTTTTTTTCATCATCCCTTGATACCTTGATTTCAGGTGTAGACTCCTTTGATGTGTTCTCTTCTGGGTAGGACTCATCCCATGGTTTTTCAAACTTCTCATTTTGGTCATCCTCATAAAAACCAACACATGGTTTCCTAAACTCATATATTAACTTTAAGAATGTATCTTTCTTCTCTTCACTCTAACCTAAGTCATCTAACCACTACTTCATCCCCTTAGATAACTTATTACTAGGGTCAAAGCATAAAAATTTATCATAAAAAGGATTCCATGGTTTGGGGACATCTTATGAGATCAAGGCCAAGTTCATGTAGTTTCAATGGAGGTCCTCTATGGGTGACTTCCTCAACTCTAAGTATAGATGAGCCTAGTACTCAAGTACACTGATAGGCTTCAATATTGATATATACCCCATTAGGTTATAATCTTATTAGTCATCTATTAGGTCTAGGCCCAACATTGATAGCTTGGCCATCAGGAGACATCCCTGGTGCCTTTTCTACACTATGATGCTACCTCTTAAAAAGGGGATATCATACAACCCATTTTTATTATTACCTACCTCATAGATGAAGTCTAATGTATCAAGTTATCGAGCCAACTCAAGGGTTAGTGTCTTGTCAATCAACATATATGGGAGATAAAAAGGCTCTCCCATAAACCCATGTGCTTGGATGAATGAAAAGTGGTCCTCCTAGAACTAGTCGACTATGACCTTACTAATTTTGAGCCATGTTTGTTACTCATTTGTCATCCAGGGAATGACATCATTCTCACTAAGATATATGACAACTAGAGCCATAAAATGCTTCAAAAACTCATAGTAGTACCCCATGAGTAATAAGATGGGCATCCATATGGTGACTAGGGATACTATATTTGGGAAAACATCCATATCCATGGTGTTTAACTATAGATACTTGGAGAAGAAGTTGGAGTGTTGGTAAAGAATCAAGTACATGAGGTAAGATAGATATCAGAAGGTACCTACTACTAAGAAATTTTGTAGTTATTTTGATATAGTATAGGTAATGGGTTGGGTGAAGTCCATCTTAAATGTTTCCACCTTCTTTACCATGGTCATGAGGAAGATTATTCCCAACTAGTAATCCTCAATTTTGATGTCAGTATCCATGCCCAAGATGACTACTAACATGGATAGGGTGTCTTTCACATGTTGTGTGGGGAAAGTCAATAGGTGTAGGGGCATGAGAGGCATCTTTGTGATATTTTTCTTGAGAATATACCTAGGGAAGTGTACCTTATCCTTCACTTGGGAGTCCTAGATGCTTTGGAGGATCTCAATGCTACAAATGATAGCATTAAGATCATGTTGGAGCTAGAACATCACCTTGACATTTTCTATGCCAATATTTATCCTAATATGGGCATCCCCTATGATTATGTTGATTTTGTCATCATATTTTATGGCATAGAGGGTGATAATATTAGGTAAAGGGTTCACATAGGGCACCATATGCCTCACTAAGGTGAAATCCCATATTTTGCACCCAAAGGAGCTATACTCCTTCCTACTAATTTGGTGGAGCTTTTAGGCATAGGTGTCCTTCCTTAGATTATTAGGAATATGGACCAACTCTGGATCAAATATTTCATTTTTAGAGTCAATCACCAAATCCCTATCTTTTTAGGGTCCCTTAGTCACCTACATGGTATTTGGTACCTTCTTTTTCACTTGGGCAGGGATTGAAATATAAGATTTGTTTAACCATGGGCTCTCTATTTTGAAGGGTGATTATTGATTCATAAATAAGACATTAAATTTTTCATAGTCTAATAAGATGAAAATTTATTTAAAATATATCTCTCTACTTCTTATATAAAAGTTGTGTCGATAGTTTTTACTACTTCCTTTCAATTCTTGGGCTTCCACTTTTGTTTGCTTCAACTACTCAATGCTCTCTTTATAATTACAAAGTATCAAGTGTTTGCCTTCAAGTAAGAGGTGGTTTATTTATGCATTGGTTCCACTATGTGGTTCATCATGGAAAATTGAAAAATGAGCACCTCATAAATGGTAAGAGCGGCATGCATGCTTGAAGGGCCACCTTTCAAAAGATTTGTGGTGATTGTTATAGGGAATTGTGCATAATGGATCATCTAAAATTAATGATAAGGGAAGTGGGTAGATAAACATATTTTAGAGGATGTTTTTAAAGATATGGAGAGATTGGAGAGAGGACACGTGGTGATCTGATTAGCCACTTGTGCCAATGGCACTTATTTAGAAAGGAAACAACAACAAAAAAGGTAAATAATAAAGTAAATAGAAACTATCTAATTATGTACAAGGGATGGTAGGAAGTTAATTGAAATTATTCAATTCAATCCTATTAATGGGGATATTTAAGGTATTTCCCTCTAAATATTCTAGTTTGAAATCATTTCTCTACTAATCATTGAACTATGCAAAAAAGTCCTCTCCATAGAGAATAAAATTTTGCATGCTACCTTAGTTTTGCAACCCACTGATCATACTTAGGTACTAGGTCCCCAAGTTTTAATCATGGGTCTAAAGAAATTTTTGTTGAACCATTGATCTATTAATTGTTGTTATATGATCTTTGTGTCACCTTATAGTTCCCTCAATTCCTAGAGTTTGAGTAATTCAGTAAACTAAACCTCCATTACTTTGTTCCATTTGATCTTAATAGATTTTAAGAGCTATTATGTAGTGATTTTTGAAGACATTTGCATCACTACTTCCTTCCCATATAAAATCTTATATGGAGAAGTTTTTAGGATCTACTTGGGGGTGATGTGATCTACCCATAGAGTTGTTCTTAGATGCAAGTGTCAGTCTCTTTACTTGTCATTACCCATTCTCTTGATCATCTAAATCAATTTATTATTTATATAATCCATCAATCCATTCCCCTATTGGTAGTAATTAGATTAAGTCTTTAGTAAAACGCCATTCTGGAGTCCAAATTCAGAGATCTTAGATTTAAGGAAGGATTTGGTGTTGTTTGAAATTATCATTTTTTATGAGCCAAATCTAGCCATGAGCTCTTCATAAAAGTTGAGAATTACTTTCTTGATTGCCTCTATTAGTGGAATTGCCTTAGTCCACTTAATAAAGTAATCAATGGTTATTAGTATCCACTTATGACCCATACTAGAGACTAGGTTGATCATTCTAATTAAGTCTAGGCCCCATTGTGCAAAGGGTTCATAGGTCACAATCAGATCGAGAAGCATGGCTGAGTATTTCCTCTTTCTATTAAAGAATTAACATTTTTGACACCTTTTGATTTCCTAATAATAGTATAGGAACATGGTAGACTAGTAATACCACACTTGCATGATCTTGGTTGTGGAAGTATTGGCTAAGAAATGGTTGCCTAGGGGGAAAAATGCATGTCTTACGTAATGTTTTCTGCTTAAAGCTTGTCAACACAACTATGGCGGTCTTTATCAAAATTCCTCTTGAATATGACTCCTTGGACTATCATATAGCTAGACCCTTATACTATGTAAAAAAATTATTATATATAGGGAGACCACTAGGATACCTACCAATTTTCTTGAAGTGGATCTAGTTAGTCACCGAAGATTCTTTAACTTCAAATTGGTTCACTAAGGCTGCCTCCAATGTGATTTGATCTTCTCCTAAGAGATCTACATACTGAGTTAGGTACTCATAGATTCCTTTTCCTCTAATTACCTTGGTTATCTTGACTTTTATTTCATATTCCAAGATCTTAGTGATCTAATTGGCCCTCTTTTTTGTAATTTCTCCTTCCATGATATACTCATGCACACTGCAACGTGTGACATACACCGTTATCTTGCTACCTACCACAAGGTGCCTAAAATTATTAAGGCCCTTCATGATGGTGAAGGATTTCCTTACTAAATGTATTTAGATTCATACCATTACAAAGTTATAAAATATAATGTGATCGGGTGTTCTTCTTAACTCCCATCTTCCTTTCGAATTAGCATGGTTGTAAGGCTATGTTTACTTCCATATATATACATAATGAAATCTTTGGAAAATTTGGGGTTAAAAAATATAAGTGCAATGGATATTATGATTTTTATTTCTTTAAATTTTATTATCCCTTTGGGAATCCATTTGAAGGCCTAGTCCTTTTTGAGCATCAACATGATTGGTCTATCCAATCCTATGAAGTTTGATATGAATCTACTGATAAATTGATCTTCCTAAGGAAATATTGGACTTCTTTCTTGTTCACCATTAAGGCCAAGTCTCTTATATATTTTATCCTCTCTAGGTTGATATCAATCTCATCTATGGATACTACGTATTTGAGAAACTTATCCTGAAGGAATATGAAGATGCATTCTTTTGGGGTTCAAGTACACCCCAAATTCCTAACACCTTTGGGAAACCTTTTCTAAATGGTAGAAGTGGTCTTCTTTCTTCTTAGAGAATACATTGAGGTCATATAGGTAGATCAAAATAATCTTATTGATAAGACCTTTTAGGGCTACATCTATTACTCATTAGAATGTTGCCCCAATATTAGAGAGGCCAAAGAGCATCTTCACATATGCAAAGGTTCCCCACTTCATAGTGTTTGTGGTTTTATGTTGATCATCTTCATTTAAACATACTTGATTGTACCCAAAAAATCCATGTAGAAGTGAAACCATTTATACACCTACTACTGTCTAAAGGATCTATTCCATTGAAGGGAGAGGGTAATGATATTTTAAAGATGCCTTATTTAAATCCCAAAAATCTATGCATAGTCAAAATTTTCCACTTTAATTATACATAAGGACCAAGTTAGATACCCAAGTCAAATACTTGATTAGATATATAATCCTTGAATCAATTATTTTCCTAAGATAATGGGCCATTAGGTATTTGATCTTCAGGTTCATCAACCACTACTTCTGTTGGACTAGTTTGGCTCCTTCTACCAAGTAAATGGTATGTTGAATTACCTCCTAATCATATCCTTTCAGGTCATCATAATTCCAAGTGATGACACCCTTGTATTTGTTAAAGAAATAAACTAACCACTCTTTATCCATCTAAAGAACTTCTTTTCTGACTTTCAACTTTCTTCCACCTCCAACATCAAGTTCATAGTAATCCCCCTTATCTATGACAAACTTTCACTTATCATTCTTCTCATCATCAAAGTTAAAGAGGTTTTATATATTTATGAGGCCCTTTAGTAGTTTATTGGTCTTTTGTTACATGATTTGGCCTCTATATGCTTTTTTGATCTTCACCTATAGTTGCTCTATGAATTCATAAGATTGTTGGAAGAACATTGCAATCTAAGCATCATTCTCAAACACCTACTAATTTTGGTCATTGTATAGGAAAACAAACCTCATGATGACTCGCACTACTTGTTCATTGGTGAATAGGTTTATCATTGGGTCAAATTGAGAACCCACTATTGCCATTCTATCACCTTTTACGTTTGTGGCCCTTGAAATGATTTGAATATTAAAGGCCTTAAGGATTCAATTAAGTCCCATATGTAATGATGGTAAAACCTCATACACACATTATTTACCATGGACACCCCTCTTACCTATCTTACAACTAGTTTAGAGTCATCGAATACCCTCAAATGCTTGATGCCTATTCATTCATTGAGGCCAAGACCATGGGCTAAAGCCTCATATTCTACTTGATTATTTGTAGAGGAAAAATAAATACAAAAATCTATAATTATTTATTCTGTAGAGGGAGATGTTAGTTGGATACTAACTCTAGAGATAATCTTTCATTTTCCACCATCAAAATCTAGAGTTCAGAGTTTAGACTCATCTTTTGCCCCTTTCCTATGGTCTTGTTACTTCCTTGAAACCTCAATAATGAATTGGGATTCATCATAAATGATGTAGGTTCCAATATCAGTGGTATCAAAGTTTAAAAATGGGTCATTATTGATGAACTCATTGACAAGGGTCTCTTCCTCTAGGCTTCTATAATCCATCACCTTTTCTTCCTCAAGCATCTCTATGTAGTGTGTCTCCATCCTTAATAAAGAGGTGTGTGTTACCTCAAAGCTCACCATTACTTCATCCACTATGTTCTTAGGGTGGAGGGTTTCAAATAACACCTTCAATGTTGAACCATACTTAGTCCTTAAAATCTAATGGGACTAGTCCAATGATAGGTATCCACCAATCTTGGCAGTGAAATTTCTTGATAGACATATCTTGAAGATAGGTGGGATGTCTATCACCACATCTTGTGGTACAGTGATGATTGGGAAAGATTACAACATGAGAGGAAGATCCTAGATGATTCTTAAGGTTTAAACATTTTTTCAATCTATCTACATCACCCCCTATTTAAGGGCTCATACTATAATTATAGTGCATCAACTATTTATTTGGCCATCACCATCGTGCTCATACCCAAATCAATCATTAATTTTTATAATAGTTTTCTACCTATAATCAAAGTCAAATATAATGGGGAAGGCTTTGTTTTACCTACCCCTTCCTTGATATTGATGAATGTAGAGGGTACCTGAGACTATGTGCTCATGTTGGTTCCTTCTATTTTTCCTTCATATGTTCTATGCATAATTTATTTTTCATGGGCTCTTCCTTTTATTCTAAGGATTTATTTAGCAAGGTCTTTTTTTCAAAAATGGACAAGACATCCTAGAGGGAAACATTAGATGGTGTACTCTTTAGCTGCTCCACCATGCTATATGACTTCAAAAGTGGGACCTTAGGGTCTTTTAACTTGTTTTATACCATCTCACTACATGCATGATAGACACGAGTGGGGGATGAGGCATCAAACCCTTTTTGAAGGTTACCTTGGGCCTTGTAGAGGCTTTAAATCTCTTAGTCTTTTCTTTGACCATGTGTAGTAGTTAGATTGCACTTATAGGGGTCTACATGTAGGAACTTTATTTTCAAAGACCATGTCTTCATCTTATACCTAGGAGAATAATTCATGTTTTTAGACTATTTATTCCTATTGATCTAGGGACATACCTTGCATTTGCACCATTAGGATGGAAATTTTGACTCTTGAGGACTGGTATGTATAAGCTGAATCTAGAACATTTCCCTTCCATCTCTATTCAGTCATTTTCTATTGTAAGTTTCCCTATGGATAATTTTGGGGCCCATGAGGTTTGTTACAAGGGACACACTATGAGTTAGAGTCATCGGCCAAGTTATTATAGCTAGCCACTAGTTCTTTATTTTTTCTTGATGCTAATATATGCAACATATCTAGGACCACAACCATCTAATAGGTAGGCTTTATCTTATGATTTGATGTTTGGTTATTTGGCCCTTGGTGGTTTATCCTTTACCTCTCCTGGTACTAGTTATGATGGTATGGGGGTCTTCTTAATGGTAGTTATTATAATAGGGATTTAGAATAACATTATATAGCCTTTTTAGATTTATAATCTCATTAGATAAGTTCTTCAAAATGCTCTTCATATCATTCATCTTAGCAGCTAGTGAGGGTATGGTAGATGTGCTCGCTTGAGTGGGTAGGTATGTATATATGGAAGGATGTGGGGATTATAAAGTGCTCAACATTTCTTCTTCTTAAGTTAATTATGTTCCTAGAAAACATTGACATTGGTGGCCACAGAAGAAATCTTCCTACATCAATCAGGTTATTCTCTACCCTTATTATGATATCATATGCATCTAGAAGTTTTTAGACTCCAAATGATTGGATCATAACTATAATATCTAAATTAAGGGCCTTAAAATAAAATATAATGGCCATACCCATATATGGTTGAGCTACCAATAGAATTTTTTCCAAGGTCTTTTTGAATCTAGTGTTGAAATTGACCATGGCTTCTTATAGGCCCCTTTTGATGGTTATTAATTACTACAAGAGGGAATATCAGTCTACCTTCTCATTAAATAACTCAAATGATCTATCACCTATGTCATCCCAAGTAGTGATAGAGTTTTTTTGACAAAGATCTGTACCAATCAAGAGATCATCCTTTAAAAGAGGCCACTAGTAGTCTCAAGGTTATGTTTAGAGTGTTGACATACTGGATGATGCACACATTCACCACATCTTAGAGGTGATCAACCAACATATTGAAATATTCCCCTAATAAATTAGGGATTTCCTTTAAATCATTCAAAGTTATGGGGTCCCATTGGGCTAGGGGTGTTACTGGGATCAGACGGCTACCACTATCCCATGACACAAAGTCCTTTGGTGCAAGATGTACCATTTATTATTTTTAATGTGGTAATTGATGTTATTGTATAATATTATGCCCTGTATCTCTTTTTAAAGTAGGAAATCCTAAAGGTAGTATTAGAATATTTGGATTATTCATTGTTTGTGACCCTTTATGGGCCTATGGATCATAAACTGAAGCTTCTAGTTTAGAAAACTAGTATGTCAATCCCATCAGGCATGTGAAAAAAGATTAAAATTGTTGATGCCTTAATTTTTCACTTTATGATATAAAATAATCTATGGGAATATTTACAAATTTGGGACCAAATGTAGTCTATAAAGTGACCTTCAGAGATTTTAGAAGCTATCTCTTCATTTAATTTAGTTGGTGAAAAGGGATAGAAGCAAAAGTAATAAACAACATGAAATTAAATATAACCTAAGGTGATGCATTAGAATATTTGAGATTTTTATCATAAAATTTCATAAAATAGCATAAAACTCTAAACACCATAGATCATAAAGGAGATTTAAAAGCATGAATTAATATCTACAACATAAACAAAGATCTACATTATATAAGTAGAATAAAAGAGATAGAAGATAGAGATAGTTTAACCCCAAATAATACATAACACCACATCCTCTTCATTTTGGATAGGAAACTAAATATAGAAGGCCACATAAGGTACATACAAAGCATCCACTAACATCTGTGAGGAAAACCTGCTAAGGTTATAGGAAAAACTCTAATTGCTACTATACCCTAGTCTATTACAATGGTTGTTCAGATAAATAATAATTCAAAAATAAAATAATCACCAACCCTTTTTAGAGGGGAAAGACTTCAGATATATAGGAAAATCAAGCTCAAAGAGATGATAGTTAGAGATTCCACCACTCACACTCATGATGTCATTGTTACTGAAAATGATCTGGAGCTCAATGAGTGCAATTAATCCCCAAATATCAGAGATGGTGTAACTACCTCTTCCTCTTAAGGGCACTATGCTTAGGAGAATCGGGGTGGCATTGTGTGTCTACTCCTATATTTTTCTACTCATGATATTTCTAGTATCTTTGATCCCACCCAAACTTAAAATATCACACTTTAGGTTAAGCTTAAAGTGTCTAAAAATCTTGTTTGGATGGAGGGACCCACATCTTCATCCAATGGTGCTCTATCAATCTATAGTTACTAACACCCTCCTTAGATAATCATAGGGATGACATGCATCACATCAACACTTCTCCAATTGACTGAGGCTTTATGAGTGTGATTGAGATGAGGAATGCCATGTGTCAAGCTGGTGCTTCTCCTAAAAATTCCAGGCATTCACTCACAAAAATGAGCACAAGGATGCCATGTGGTGAAGTTGTATTTGAATAATATGTTAATTGCTCTATGGGGCCCCAAAATTTTATTGACCAATGGCAGTACTTCGAGGCCTGACCAAAAATAAAAATATTTTAGGAACAAGGGAGTGACATGTGTCTAGATGACACTCCTCTTGAGGGGAATAAATTTTTCTCCAAGTTGGATGAGCATCAGGTTGCCATGTGGAGGAAGAAGAAGGAGGTTGCTACTTATAAATTTTTTAAGAAAGGGGGCTTGAAGATAGAAAGGGATAAAAGAGGAAACCATAAAGAGGTATCATGAAACTGTTATCTACCAAGTGAATTTGAAGCTATAAATTGAACTACTCCAAAATAATTAATGTGGATTTTGTGATCCATAATATCACAGTCATAAATTATAAAACAAGATTTAATATTGGCTAACTAATATTATACTTCAAATCCCTCTTAGGTACCATAAAAATTAGGTTGATGAAGTCTAATTAGGTCCTTAACAAGTTCTCTAGGTGCAGGATAGTGAGAGAAATATATGTCTCACTCTCTCGACACTCACTTCGATGATGCATCTCAACTTTGTCACCCTATGAGTTCTAATAAAATGGACTTCAGAACCTATCTCAATCAATAGATCTATACTGACCATGAAAATTCTATGGAGATTACCTCTTATCCTCATGTTGTGCTACCAAAAATATCTCATCTAGAACATCATACATTTAATTCATGGCCAAAAGAAACCAAGGTCCTATTTAAGCAAGACATAATTAAATGGGAGGCTCATTTTCATTGATATGATTGTCATCTTGATATGGTCAATTTATTTTCCTCATCTTACACATTAATATGATGTTTATCATAGTTTGTGTTTAATATATAAAACTACAAAAAAAAAACTAAATACATAGAGTTCCTAGTGTAGTAACCTAAGCTCTGATACCAAAGTATCATGCCCATTTTTTTTTTACTAAATGTAAACATACTAACACAATATTGGGTACAATAATACCCAATAATCATAAGTATACATAAACACACACACACACAAACACACACACACACACACACACACACACACACACACACACACACACACACACACACACACACACACACACACACACACACACACACACACACACACACACACACACACACACACACACACACACACACACACACACACACACACACACACACACACAAACACACACACACACACACACACACACACACACACACACACACACACACACACACACACACACACACACACACACACACACACACACACACACACACACACACACACACACAAACACACACACACACACACACACACACACACACACACACACACACACACACACACACACACACACACACACACACACACACACACACACACACACACACACACACACGAGACAAGACAAGAGGTTAAATAGAATTCAATGTTAGCCATGAGTGCTAGAGAATTAATTCATAGGTGTAATCCCATGACTATCACATCAGCATGCTAATTCACCATCAATTTTAACCTCAATCCATCCTTCACATAATCAGGCACCATATGGCCCCTTTATGTTTGTTCTATGCCAAAAATCCTTATGGGCTATGATCAAGCCACATAGCAAGTTTCCAAGTCCATAGGAAAAAATCTAAATTTCTATTCCTCTAAGATTACAAGTTCTAGGATGTTTCCACTTAGAAACATCTCAAGTTCTTAGGCCCCTAAAAGCATTATGAGGTTTTGGCCCAATTCAAAGGTATAATCCTCTTATGATTCTAAGTCTTAGGTTGATACCACCTAGTAATATATCAAATATTTGGGCCCCTAAAGGCATTATATAATTCCTCAAAACCTTGGAAATCCTCTTAAGGTTTTGATTTCATAGGATGATGCCACTTGGTGGCATCATTCAACCATATTTTCAAAATAAAAATTCAACTAAGGTAAAATATTATTGAAAAATCCAAAGCAATAAATGACAAAGACAAAAATTGATTAAAATAATCTGAAGTGATAAATGGCTAAGGCAAGAAATAAATACAAGGAATAATTGACATCAAAATTTGTCTAAGGGAAAAATGAAGTGAAATAACTAAAATAAATAGACAAATCTGGATTGGATAAGATAAGGATAAATATGCCTATTATTTGTTGTCACCATTAACCTGACTAAAGTTAATATTGAATCCTTCCAAAAGACTCAGCCAAGCTATATAAATGTATATTCACTAAATGATAAAAAGGCATAAAGAGGTTAAAGCTTCGATGTCAAAGGGAATAAACCATTTTCTAGAATCAACCTATCAACCCTAAACCAATACTCTCATTATTTTATTTGAATAATAGTAATGCCATTATAGGATCAATCTATCATAACATCTCACATGATGTTGCTCCATTTTATGAGTCGACTAGTCTATTAATTAGAAGCTAAAACTTCTAGTACTACCATAAAGATCCATTTTGTTACATTATAGAGAAGAGATAAAATGATAAATTTTACTAAAGGCATAAGCATATGATTATATAAGATCTTTATAATCCTTTTCTTTCCTTAACTAATCAATCCTTGTAAGGATATTTATAGTCAAATTTAAAGGGTTACATTGCCTTATTATTTATACAATAATAGAGCCCAACTATGTTAAAATTCATTGTTATATTATATTTCCCTGATGTAGGAAAAGTATATAGTAGATAACTTAATCAAATTCATCAATCAAGGAACTTATTCCACAAGACATATCTTTTAGAATAATATCATCAATATTCAGATCATTCAATCAAACTATATTTTTATTTTTAATAACAATCACACGATCATTATGTCAAGTTCTACCTATATGTATTTGGGCTTAATCCATTAAGATAAATCATAATATAATAAAGAAGAGAAATAATTCATATTTAGTAGGCTAATCTTAACAAAGTTTTAAGAAAATAACACATCTGCCATTTCATTAGCAAAGCCTTACAACCTAATAAGTTTCACTTACATTCAATAATAATTCCAAGTGGATCTATAATCATAGTATATACCAGCTAACTACATCCCAGTTTAAAGAATTTTCTTGATAGTAAAATAAAAAATATATTTACACATAACTAAGTCATTACATATAATACTATCTCTCAAAAGATTATTACAATTAGACTGGTTGCTATTAACATTATCAATATAAAATATTCGATCCATCTATTACATAAGCATGTGGCACAAATCTAGGACTGATTTAGTAATGGAATAACAACCAATATTCAACAATGGTACTTTTCTAATCTATTTCAACTATACGCCATTTGAAGGAGGGCACACCTCCTAACCTTTTGTCATCATTAAGATACTACTCTAGGCATCCCCAATATTGATACTCCTAACTCTGATCATGTTTACATCACTGTAAAGTCAAGTATGGGTGCCTAAATCAAGGGTACCATAACATAAAAGGATGACCATACACAAACTTACAATCCTATTCCTAGTTCTTACCCAAGGAGACTCCCAATCCCACTTTTAAATCAAACAAGAATTCAAATTAAGCTAATCATTTAATGGAAATAACCAACAAGAAAGCAATCACATCATAACACAATGATCGATATTTGAATGGATAGCAAGAGGATACCTCACTCCATTGATTCCATATCATAGTCATGGAAGGGTCAAAAACTTTACCACCATGCCTTGCATGGGAGGGATTAACAATCTACTGCCATGACTTTCATGGGAGGGTTAAGTAATCTACCACCATGCCCAGTAAGTGAGGGCTTAATAATATACCATCATGAGAGGTATTACACATATAAGATCAATTCACAATTTTAATACATCTATAACACATTTCAATAAGATAGCTATAATATTCCAATCAACAAAGAGGTATCAAACATTGTTAAGGGCCCTCAAGTGAGATATAACTACATGGTGTCCAATGCACATCCATAGAAAAGATAATAAGATACACATAATAAACTATGTGGTCTTATTCATCATATAACAATAGATCAATAAAATATAAATAGATCTGATTACATTTTAAATAAAATAAGCTATAAATAAGTATTTCAAAGCCAATGCATTGACTCCAAGACCTATGGGCACTATCATTCATCACTCTAAAAGATTGACTCACCGAACCATCTCTTCCTATTGACTGCCCTTCTTCTTATTTTTCTCTCCTACTTAGAATATTCTTTTTTGAATTTTTGGAATTCTCAAAAAAGTCCCCTAAATGGAGCTCAACATCTACATATAGACATCCTAGAATCAACCAACCAATTCCATTCACTAGCCCATGCCTCATTAAGGAACATTATTTTCCATGTCCATAATGTTGTAGGTGTCTCTGTAGGCTTATGTAATTTCTTCTTATACTAACTCACCTTTTGTTTGTATCAAGACACATGTAATTAATGGAAATATATTTTGATCATCTACTAGACATTATATGTGTTGGTCTACTTTGGTTGTAATATCTTAAGGTGAGGAGACAACAGGTTTCACCCACCAAACTTCAAAGTTGGATAACTAAGCAACACATTAAGGTTGAGAGAGAGGGGGAATAACATATATATAATCAACTAATTAGTATAGTATTAGTATGTTTTTAAGGTACATTCATTCACATAGATATATTCATATAGACTTATACACATGTATTTTCCAATATAAAAAATAATGATCATTATGCAATCATTATTTAATCAACATATCCTAAGAGCATAATTAAATTCTTAATTACAATATCACATAAATAAAATGCAAGCATTTTACTTTCATAAATAATAAAATAAGATATGATTGATAATAATTCTTTCCCATGGTATCTAACCATGTTATGCCTAAATCCTTACACATCTCAGTTGGACATGACTAATAACATAAATCCATAATAAAATCAAAGAAAAAATAATCTCATATTCATAAATTATAAAACATGAGAATTATACAAAATAGGGGCCTTACATAACTTCTATAAACCCTAATTAATTAAATATTAACTCAGTACCTAACCCTTCAATAACTCTAGGCACAAAATGTATAATATAATAAAAATAATGCTAGCTAAGCAAAACTACATAAATAAATAAATAAATAAATATATGTAGTGTTTAGGTAAAAAACATGCCCTCCACCTTAAATATATTTGACCTCAAATGTAGTCAAACACTAAAAGTACAAAGGTTTTCATTATGATAATGGAAATCAAAACCTATACGTACTACATGAAAGCTTTGACCAATATACCATACATAATGATCTAACACATTACATGAATGAGAATGATGGATCTCTTTTTTTCCTCCTAAATATTACCTTATATTTTAGAAATGTTTTCCAAGAAACTTATGCTTTTCAATACTTTTAATCATGATCACAACATTTAACTACGTAAATATTTTTTAAAAATAAATACCCCATATTTATTTTTGGTTTCCATATGCCTTTCCCTTCAACTTCAAAACTATAGTTTTCTTTAATTTTTAGTTTTATTAATTTTATGTTTTAAAATTTATTTATGCTTTAATTATTAGTCAAAAACTACTCAGTTTTTACTGTTTCATACTCTATGGATAACCACTTCCACTTAAACTTCATAATATACGCTATCTTGTTCTAAAAGTTCCTAACTTCATCTCTAACAATGTTCTCTAGCTCTATCACAAGATTCACTTCTTCATTATTCATCGACAAGTTTTTTTTAGGTACCAAATTCACCCTTATCTTCTTATTCAAATATTACACATGAAACACATCATGTAACCTTTGATTATTTTGTATATCTAGTGTGTATGCAACTTCCCCCACATATGCACAAAATCAATATGGCCCATAATGTTTTGTATATAACTTCTACCTACTTTCATCCTTCAATATATTATGTTTATATGTTGGTCACAATAAATAAACCATTCCACATATATCAAAACTCATATCTATCCTATGTTGGTGTTTTTTTTACTTGATTTTATTGGTGCTCACTACCAAGTTATATATCAATATTTCAATAATGTTTTGCATCTCATCCTCAAATTTATCTATTGCTATGAATTTTTCCATCTAAGTTACCCAAGCTAATGGTGATGGTGCCTCATAACCATATAAATCATTTAAATGTGTAATTTTCATAACCATATAAATCATTTAAATGTGTAATGTATCCATTATACCCACATACTCTACTTATCCTTTGCATTCATTATTAGATACCCTTCCAAACACATTTTCACCATATCTTTTTGCCATCTATTTGAGGTGATATGTAATTCTCATGTTAAATGTAACAACTAAATTTCAAAACATTTATTTCCAAAAATGACATTGAAAATTCTAATCATGATCATAGATGATCTATTCAAGGATCCTATGTAGTTTAAACACATATTAGAAATGCATTTTTTCATCCTTAGGACTGTTATTGATTTCTATTATTATGGGAATTAAATGGGAATACTTTTTCAATATATATACCACCACAAAAAATCATATTTACCCTTAGAGTTGGGAATATCTGAGGTAATGTGAAATGACATGATTTCAAAATTTTGTTGGGAAAAAAAATTGTTGTAGAAGGCCTAGTGAAGGAAAATTATCCCCCTTATTCCATAGGAAAGTTTCACATTGAGTTAAAATTTGTATTTATATTAGCCTTGATTCCATTCAAAAAAACATCAGTTGATGTTTCTATATACTTTTTGAAAGATAACATGGCAAGCAGATGTACATTCATGACCATTCTCTACCACCTTTTAAACAAAAGGAGAATCACCCCTTAGGTAAATATATCCTTTGAAAAAATAATCCCATTATTAACTGACTAAGCACCCCATTTTATCCCATATTCAATTTATTTCATGATTTTATCTCATGTAGTGTAACTTAAGTATTTATGTATAGGCTCATGTGTCAATAAGTTTGGCTAATGGACATGGCTTGAAATGCTAGTAGTTTTTCTTGGTGGGATAGTGCATCTACAACCCCAATATCATTTAATTTATTTTAGAGAATATAAAATTCACATTATTTAAGGTGATTAATCTATTTTTATTATTCCTCTATTAATTCCCCTTGATTAAATAGGTGATTAAGGACTATATGGTCATTTTTAACAAATAATTTTCTCCCTAA
>JARHVA010005439.1:797500-805000 GCA_037957365.1 Torreya grandis
CTGGAATACATTGCCCCCTACACATCAGATATGAAGTCCTGCAATCAAATAAAAACTAGTTAATAAAAGATGTCATCACCCTACAAGTTACAACCCATTTATAATGGGTGAAGGGTATATAAATCCTATAGCTAATATGAAGTAAAGGTATGTGTATTATATGGTACTTCTAGATTATGATAGCACCTAAAATACCCTATCATTATCCCTCATCATTATCCAACTCACTTTGAAATCTTTTTAACCTAGATGTAATTTATATAGGTGTCAATATATTGGCACCATAGACGAACACATACTAAAATATAAAATTTGGAACCTCAATGTCTCATCCACATATAAATGACACTATTGTGCTTATTTGAGTCGCATATCAAACTTGGATCCTTTTTTCAATCAAATTAGCCTTATATAATCTTCATCAACTATTAATAATAGAAAATGTTGAACCAAATAATCTGATGGTGGTAGTTGAGTTTGAGTTTAATAGCATCAATTTAAGGTAATCCATGATACTTGAAACTAAGAAAATATCATTGTGCAAGGCCCAATATATTTGTCTCACAAAGAGATAAAATGGCATATTGAATTATAAACAACCTGGTTTTGAATAGTGGTGGTTTGGGGGAAGTGGTGGTGGAGACTAGTTTGTAGTGCATGATGTCATTTATGTCATCTAGTAGTTTAAGGATTTTTCCTCTTGATGGAGGATTTTAAAGGGATGGTTTCCATTCAAATCCTTCAACATATATTACATCTTTAACCCCATCACTAGATAATGGAAAACATTATGTTTGGATTCTCAAATGGTAGATCCATTAATTATAATAATGTTTTTGGATGTCAAAATAGGGTTGTGGAAATTAAATTTAGGGGAAGACCAGTAGGGATCTAAATCACCATGAAAGGATTTTGTCTATGTGATGGATTTCATTCTTATTGTAAATAAATAGCCTCTTTTCCCAATCACTTTGTCAAAAATGCAATGCCCCTAGTTTTGATCGGGTGACATCTATATTGGATGGTTGAAGATACAAACATGTTGGGGTCTGGCCAATTTTGGGCACTCCTATTTGACACACATGAGGAAATATGAACATAACCCATTTATATTTCAAATATTTTGTCCCCCTCTATTTTTTTGATTACAATAAAGAAGTGATTTTCATTACAATCACACCATATAAATGAGAAGTAAATAATAGCAAATTGTAAATTGGATTAAAATTTGAAGTGGACATGGGTACATACAATCAGTATCAAGATTGAAGCTATAAATATGATCTGACCATTGTGATTATTTTTTCATCCATCCACTAGGGAGGTCACACGATGTGCGTGGTTGACAAAAAATCATTTCAATATTGTACTTAAGCATGATTTGTGCCAATAATCATCTACATCCCAATTTTAAATATTTGTGTGAAATGTGTCATCTCAAGTTCATGATACATTTACTTTGTGTTTGTTTGGATTTGATTTAACATTTAGGCATTTAGAATATTCACATTTAATGTTTAGGGACATGTCACATTTTTCAATGCAATTTATAGCATGCATAGAAGGAATCTACAATATATGTTATGATACCTCATTGTCTTTTACCAAATCAATGACACTACATCATTTGTTCAAGAAACACATCAAACATGGATCCTTATTGCAATTGAAGCTCCAAGATAGACTCTAGGACCTCATTACCTTGTCCTAGGTTCAGTGACATTGAATTAATGATTTTAGTTTCACATGAGATGCAGAGCCATGCCATAATTAAATTGACTCTCATGACATCCTCATCCAATTTTGACAATAAAAAATGACTACTGTGTTTTTTATGGCCTTTCCATTTCTTCTAGTAGTTTGATTATGGTGTTTCCATATGGTCTTAACATTGATGTAATAATTTTAGGTGTTAATACATGAGCATTATGATTGAATGAAAGATGTAAGATCACCTTTGGGACCTTAATTTATTGTCCCATAATGAATGGCATTGCATAATTGATTTAATCTACACATGAGATGTGGATCCCTATCACAACCAAATCAATGCTCATGATGTCCTCATCTACCATTGATAATAGAAAATGTCCATTCAAATATGTGAATACCTTGGTTTAATTATGATAGTTTTGTATGTTCTTAAACCTAATATTAACTACTCTTAAGTGTCAATATATTTGTAGCATGGATGAATGAAAGTTAAAAGATGGATTATGGGACCTTAATGGGTGGTTCATTAATCAAGGAAACCTCTTTTCATGTTTTAGATGGTACCAATAATGATTCTCTATATTTCCTATCCATGCATACAACACAAATTTCTTTCAATATACCACCATGGTGTAGAACCTTTAGGAGCTCATAAAAAACCTCTCTGCACCCACAACTATCAAGATAAGCACCAAATACATTACATTGTTGATGTTCTCTACTAGGGTTGTGTTTCCCATGAGGATTGCCACATCTGACCTTTTCAAGGCCTCGTATAGTGAATAGGCTTTGTCCCACTATTATTTTCCAAGCCTTGTGGGATAATAATCACCATGTTGGAGGCATATTTATATCCCTTGATAGGATTGGCATCTTTATATGCTGATATAAATCTATGCAATGGCCTTGCCAAAGAAAAACCTTTGATGAAAATATAATTTAATATTATATTATATAATATATTATAAAGATAATCATATTATATATTTATAACTTTAAATATTATTTAACATATATACTATTATTATATTTACATTATATATTTTAATATATTATATTATTATTATATAAAATATATTATATATATTTAATTTTAATGTGTTAAATTTATATATAGCTATAATGATATATTTTATAAATTATAATATAAAATATATTAGTATAACAATAATATAATAAATTTATTTTAATAGTTTTATAACAATATATAAAATAGATAAAATAGTTAACATATATTATATTATTATATTAATACAATAAAGTATTATAATTTATAATGAATATATATCATAGTATTATAATAAATATAGTATATTTAATTATTAGTAACATTAATTTTATATTTAAAAACTCAAGAAAATAATGTGGAATACCATCAGTTAGTGGATTACTACTGAGATCCAAATGTTGTAATTTTGTGTATAGGCCTAGCTCTTTTGGGATAAATACTAATAACTCATTATCATTCAACAACAATTTGGGGATTTGATCCATGGTATTATTTGTGGATATATCCATAACTTGCAGGTTGGATAATAAGCCAAATGTGTTGGGCAAGCTCCCTATGAGGTAGTTCATATGGATATCCAAGTACTAAAGTTCCATGCACTCTCTATGTCACAAATAAACTATGAAAACAAATAAAAAATATAAACACTACAATCATGTACATCACTAGTTAACATGAAAAAAATAATTACATTAGGCTCCCTTCTCCCCAATGCTCAAGCATTGTATTGGTTTATGTCATTCCTAATGTCATGAAACTTAGCTCCTCCACAAAATCCTAATTGATTATTCATATATGTATCCACCATTGCCATTACCATATATTCCTATAGTCACTTCTACTCCTACAATATTAGCCTTTCAAGCTATGTCATGCCAAGCCCTCTCTATCACTGCCTCTTCTACATCATGTCATTGATATTTACCTTCTTCATTTCCTTCACATAATCCTTATTATTACCATGCCTATGTTTTGAACCTCTTAAAGCAACCTTTTCATCCAATAACATTAACATTATTTCCATATCAAGTTCAATTTATATTCTTTTTTTTTTAATTTAACTTAGCCTAAAAGCAACACCACCAAAATTATTTTTTATCTCATCTATTTCAACTCAAGAAAAATCATATTCAATTCTAGTCAATGATTTCAACAGACTCAAAAATCCCCTCTACACTTTCAATAGACTATACATATGCATTTATCTCCATGTATGGACATGACATATATATAATGTATATGTATTATGGTCATGTTTCTTTTTGGGAGTGTGAACCACTTCACGTCTACTTCCCACATTTAATAATAAATGATTTCATGTTCTACCAAACTTCTCTACACCACCACCTACCCAAACTACCACCATTTAAAACTAGGTTGTTTATAATGTAATATGTTTTTTTATCCCTTTGTGAGACAAATCTATAGGCTTTGCCTACTGTATAATCCTCTAGCTTAAAAAAATCGTGTTATACTTACTATTAAGGAATTAAAATTGGAGATTTTACTACCATTTATATATGGGTTAGATCCAATTTTAATCCATTAATAGTAAATATAACATGATTTCTTAAGCTAGAGGCTTATACAATGGGCAAAGCCCATAGATTCATCTCACAAAGAGACAAAATGACATATTCCAATGTAAACAACCTTGTTTAGAATGGTGGTAGTTTGGGAGAAATTATGGTGTAGAGTAGTTTATTAATGCATGATGCCATTTATGTTAATCCATCTCACCAATCTAGGTTTGCGTATCTTGATAGAGGTAGATGGAGATCTAAAGGTTCAAACTGGTTTCTATTAATGTAGCAGCAACATCATTGAGGCAAGTAATAGGAGACTTAATCTTAATTACATCACCACACCTTATTGTTTTTGTAATGTGGAGGAAGAGAAGAGAAATGGGATGAGAGTATAATGACAAAAAGGGTAATGGGATCTATTAGTTCATTGCTACAATTGGTTTTGATGTCAAGAAATAGAGACAATGAGCGATGCCCATAGCATGGAGTTATGTCCAACACCATTATATTGTTTCCTTATCAAGTTCTATTATTTACTTTTATTTAACTCATCCCAAGAACAATATTTCCACCATTATTTTTATCTTAGATGTTTCCACACAATAAAAATCGTATTCCATCTAGTCAATGATTTCCACAGACTCAAAAAGCTCCTCTATGCTTTCAACATACTACAAATTTGTGTTTACCTTCATGTTGGATGGGAAATATATATATAATGTATATGTAATATGGTCATGTTTATTTCTAGGAGTGTGAGCTGCTTCACATATGTTTCTTGTGTTTAACAATTATTCCATCATGAGTTTCATTATACGTTGGCTAGCACATATTTGATTTTATGTTATTGTGAATTGACAAGAAAGGTAGAGGGAAACCCACATTTAGTTGGTTAGTATAATTTATGATTGGTTTTGGGGGCTCTATTAGGGAATTAATGGAAGGGGAAATTGATGACAACATTTGCTATCACTTTGACAGGTCATGGACAATCTCTTTCATCCTTCCAATTGGTTGTTGTGGGTTATTTTATAGGGATCTACAACCATGTTTAATTATTGCTTATTGATCTAATCAATTTTAAATTAGTGTTTAGTTAGGATACATTGGAATTATAAACATAAATTTGATATATTAATTATTTTAAATATATTTTTTTAAATTGAGTATTTCTTTTATTTTAATTTTTTAAGTGATGTCAATAAAAAAATTATTTTAGTTATTTAGTTTATTACATCGAGAGGCGTAACCTATAGTGATAGTCAAGGAGCGTAATGGCATGAGTGGATAAATTTTATATTTGTTTGAGCTAGTATATCAAAAAAAAATATAAAAATATATAACCAACTGACAAAAAGGTGTATTCCCACTAACCAAACTAATTCAAAATAATTTTAATCTTTTAAGTGATCAGATTCCAGGCCCAAATGCATTTTCATGATTTGTATAAATGGGGATGATGGAATATAAAAAATGAGAGGTTTTTCCCTTAAATTTCAAGGATATATGTAGGGAAGTAATAATATATTACAATTTATGTTATTTTATGTAATTAGTAAATTTTATTATGAGTTTCAGTTGGAGTGGACACATTCGATGTGGCAGTGCACAGAGTGTGGTGTCCATATCTTGCAATCCCATTTCTATTATTTTTTGATATACATCCACACCAGAAATGTGGAAAAAACTTAAAAGACCATGAAACATGATTTGGACATCATTCATCTCATCCATCTCAACTTTACATTATCTAACCAAATTGGTAATTTACGAGATACTATCATAAGTAATTATTGTGATTGAAAATTCAATTTGAAGGAACTTAATCCTATGCACAACATATGTAACCCAAATTCCATTAGTCTATTAAGACAAAACAACATTAATTAAACAAATATCCATATTAATCATAAATGAAAAGAAAACACTCATTCCTTCTAGCGTAACTTGCACTCTTGGGGTAAATATTAGTAATAACTTAACGTACAGCCATTTTCATGATTTGAATTATACAATGATTATGGATACATCTTTGTGCTTAATCTTACTTTAATCTCTAGACCAGGGTTTGTAATCATTTTTTTCTTTCCTTTAATAAATTTTTTTAACCTAATATTATCATATTTTCCATTATTCCTACAATAGACTAGAGATAGCCTTTTTTAACTAATTAATATTGATAAAAACTTACCTATTTCCTTCTCTATTTAATATCTTTCAATCTTTAGGGTTTCTTCCCAAGTATGCTAACTCTTTTATTATTTTTATATATAGTAACTATTTTTTATTTTCCATCTCTCATAAATCATTGATTTGTAATAAAATTATATTCCCTTTACCAAATCAAGTGCATTAATTATACAAAGTAGTTTCAAAATCTATTTGAATGTTAAAAATTTAATAAAAGGATTAAATTTGATGTTTCATATTTATTAAATATTATAATTTAAATATTAATATAGTTTATTATAAAAAACATATTAATAATTATATATATATATATATTACAATTTTTTGAAAAAATGATGATTTATTCAAAAAATTATCTGACAAAGTTTATTAAAAAGAGTTGATTGTAATTTAATATTAAAAAAATGTATGTATGTATGTGTGTGTATGTGTATATATATATATATATATATATATATATATATATATATCAGATTTAGTTTTTAACTTAGTATATTAAAATATTTTTTTAAAAATGTATCATATTTATTACATTATACTTGGGGTAAGGCATGGATCTTTTGATGTCATTCTTGTCCCTGTCAATGACATCTCCTGTGAGTCATCGTGGAATCAATTCATGCTATTATTGATAGTTTTTATTTAGCAAGTAAATTGATCAGTTTTGTCTGTGTATTTGAATATTTTTACTTTTGGTTAAGATCATGACAATACGATAATACCTATTTCATTATTTTCCTATGCATTCCTTTATAGCTAGGTTATATCTCATCATTTAATTGAAAATATTACATATTACATGTTTTGAGATGTTTCCACAATTGATTAAGCCAAAGGCTTATATGGTGGGGGAACCCCTAGAGATTCATCTTACAAGAGACAAAAAAATAGAATATGTCATTCGCCCAATCCAATGCTACCACATGTTTTTAATATTGGAAGATGTTGTATGGTTTTGACTATGCTAATTTTTTTGGGAAAAGCATTTTTGACCAATCCTTGGTAGCTTGTCTATAGAAATCCTGCATTTACAATGGAAAATGGTAGCCCTATTACATAATG
>JARHVA010005439.1:810000-820000 GCA_037957365.1 Torreya grandis
TGTTCAAATATTTAAATTTATAGAATATATTAATGTGTCTATTAGGTTTTGAAACCAAGAAAACATTGGAAATCCAAGGTGAATAATGGATGACTCATATAAACCACATATAAAATAACTTTTGTATTTTTCATTTGACCAATACATAAACTTTAGGATGCATATTTTTAATACCTTTCTCGACTAGTTTATCATAAACATGGATAACTATATTATGAACTATGATAGATGGATTGATACTAGACATGTCAAAGTTATCCAAAGAAAAAAAATTAGGAAATTTTGTCAAAATCTCTTTATTATCTATTTTTTTGGTGTTAGCAATGAACTATGTAATATAACTTTAATATTTTATTTGACATCATAGTTTAATTAATTTTATTGTTCATTAAGTAATTTGGATCAAGTATAAGATAAATAATCAGGACTATATATTGGAATGCAATATTCAATAGGAGAAAGCTCACATTTTCTAAAGTATGTCTGGTGAAAAATTTGATGAAGTAAATATTGATTAATGATGGAAATTTGGTTGTTAGTCATTATATCCCATATAATTTTTTATGTATTTATAGTTTTAAAACTTTTCAAGGGTAAGTATCTTAGGTGAAGCATATTAATCAATTAACTCTAGATAGGCATGCTCTAAAGATGTAATAGTGTAAAATTCATCTTGATGATATATAATAGAATTGAAAAAGTGAGTTTGTAATGCTATATATAATGAATAAAAATATTTATTATAATCTTTAATATTCTTGTAATTCATTTCTATGGACTTTGATTCGGAGATAGTGTATGCATTATATCCAAGACATATTATAAAATGAGTAAGAGTTTGGATTATTGGATACACAATACTTCTTTTATTTCACCACAATCCTTTACCATTATGTCCCATATTATTTTCATGTGTAACCTTTTCTTTATCTTTGTAAATTATTTATAGATGGACCAAAAATTTGTTTTGGATTATTAGTATTGAAATAAGTGTCATTTGTAGGTTACTTACATGTATACTTAGAAGGCATAAAGGATGGGAAAGGTAACACAAAATATTTGGAAATACAATATAAATGGCCATTACTAAATGTATACATGTCATATTTAATAGACTCACTAAGATGAAATGGTGTAAAATTTAGCTTTGATATATGCTTATATATGCCATCAGGTTTATAATCATCATATTTATTATAATCCTGAGCATGATTTTCCTCATTAGTCTTATAAATTTTTCCTACATCATATTTATGAATTCATTTCATAGGAATATATTTTTAGGTGATATGATCATTGTTTGATTTATGTTAAAGTGTGAGATAATAATTTACATGGGTTTTGAAACTTCAAAAAATTATAAGGAGGCATCATCATAATATTAGTATAAATGCAACCCTCACATAAAAAAATTAAGAATCTATGTCATATATAGGGAATTAAATTCATAGCATGGATTCATTTTCTACTAAGTAAAAGGTTGTATCTAAATTCATTAGATACTACTTGACAATGTGTATTTAGAGTTTTAGGATTAATAATTATGCAAAATATAATCAAGCCTATGTGTCTTTGTGGTTGATTATCAAATCCTTTCATAAAAATATGAAAATATGTGAGATATTTGTAATAAATTCCAAGTACATTAAGGAATGCCTCACTACAAATTTTCAATCCCTAATCTTTAAATATAAGGAACCTATTAATTCATCTATGGTTAATAGTTTTTTAATGTAAAAGGGAAGGTTTTAGTCAATGATCTACTTAGAACAAAATTGCTCTAATTTAAAGGAGATAATATTTTTACTATCTTGTAAGTTTATGACAATAGAATAAACATAAGTTGGTTCAGCATTACTTAGAAATAGTATAATCACTTAGGACACTATACATTATGTATTTTATAATTATTTACCTTTTAAGTAACATTAGAATGTATATTTTAGTTTGGGTATTTTTAAGTTGGTCCACAAAGTCAAAAGGCTTAGCTACTTGAGTTTGAAACCAAGAAGGAGGGTGGAGACTAGAGGCTTGAGGAGGGTTATTTTATTTAACCCCACCTTGAATATGAGATGGATGTGTGTACAAGGGTTAACATAGATAATTTATATGTATATGGTTAACAAGAAAAAAATCAAAAATTTAATTCAGCCAACATTATTTTTTATTTTTTATTATTGGAAAATTATTTAAAATTTAAAAATTACATGTATATATAATATTATTCATGGTTAGCATAAATTTATGTTAGGGATATGTAATTCATTTTTTTATGCACTAATAAAGGAATACATAGTTTCATAAATTTTTGACTATTTATTATGATTCTCAACTCTTGAAGTAATGAAAGAAGATAAGGATGGTTGAATGAGAAATTTTTATGATGAGTAACCATTACTTATAGTAGGAAGTTAAGCAAAAAACTTCATGGATGTAAACAATAAATATCAACATACAAAAACACTATGAAACAAATGAACTTTGAGATTATTGTCAGAGACACTAGCTTTGTTAAGAATAGGAATATCATAGTCATTTAGTTGTATTTTTTTAAAAACAACATGCAAAATATCTCTTGTTGAGAGATACCATCAAGATTAGTTATAGAGTTTTTTTTTTGGGTGAGAATATTATTTTGTCTAGTTTTTAAAAACTGAGAGTCATAGATAGGAAAATAAATATAATTATATGCTATGTTTTTATTATTTTTCACAATATATAGCATTGAGCTTAGAATTTTGTTGAAATACACTCTGTAAGTGGGTTATATCCATATTAATCAAATAAAAAACTTTAAGGATTGCAAAATAAATACATTTCTACATATAATATATAAATCAAATAATCCAAATTTATGGTTACAATTGTGTTATTTATAAAAATATTTCAAGGGAATGCACCATGATTTAAATATAAGTGCTTTGGTAAAATAAATCCCAATTATTATTTTTCCAATATTACTTGTGGTTAGGACGAATATGGTATGGATTTCACTTATAGACCAAAATTACCTCATTTATGAAGTTACATATACTAACCAAACTTTAATATCTTTGAAGTTGATTTGGGTGGGGAGTGGGGAAAATTCTTATATATAATGATAAATTATGATGATATTATTATAATAAACACTATAAAAATTATATTTATATACAAGGAGAAATTGTACATGAATGTATCAATAAAATTCAAATGAAAATCATTAAGTTGTGGGGGAACTAAAGTCTATAGTTGACTCATTATGAAAATGAATGAGTGTTTATATAGGAAAAAATATAATAAAGGATTAGAAATGCCTTTAATTTTTTATCTTTAACATGTAAACATTACACTACAGATTCTATATAACCCCTTAATATTTATTTTCAGACATCTTTACTAGCCAAAGAGATAATGGTTTTTTTGTTAATAAAGGAATTTTTTATATATAAGGAAAGATTATTTTTAGAGATGGATAAGCAATGAATACTTTAGCATTAATTATTAGTACATGAAATTTTGAGTATTAAGGAAAACAAAAATCATTCAATTGTGGGAAGCTAAACAGGACCCTTTACCCATTATGGAAAGGAAAGCTTTTATATAATAAAAGTGGAGAAAAGGTTTATAAATACTTATGAGTTTTCTCATTTAGCATGCATTGATGTTACTAGAGCTTATAAATAAACCATTAATTATTAGTTTCTATATATCCATTACTCATTTAGACACTGATCTCATTTAATGTAGGTTGATGTAATGACACCAATATTATGATGCACTTCCTACCACACTATATAATGTAGGTTTTAATTTAATAATAATAAAGGAAATACCATATACAAAAGTATATTATTATAAAATTAATTTTATGTGCTTAAAAATAACCATTTAGATGTCAAAGGTTATAAATTTAACCTAATATCACCTACCATATAGACTATTGTAGTATAGAATTTAAGTCCATTCAAGATTTTATATGTATTCATGAAAATATATCTTTAATTAATGTAATATCATCGTGTCTTATTGGTAAATTAGATATCCAGACATGACTTGAAAAAGTAAAACTGAACAACATCATTTATTTTACCCTTGTTGTAAAATCATATCATACTTTAAGCTTTCAATACAACAACATGAATTGATAATATGAATCTAGTTAATATCTTAATATCTAATCTAGGTTGGGAATACTACAAATCCATCTTTTCACAACCCATGATAAATTATTGATAGCATCCAATTATCACTTCCACCTCTAATTTTTGTAAGAATACATACAAACCATAACCATAAGGGATTTTTTTATTAATGGGTAAAAATTATTTTTATATAAGAGGAGAAATTATGCTAAGAGGTGTATAATAAATTGTGTTTAAATTATTTATAAGGATGATGATAAATTCTACGTGAATCACTTATTATAATTATAATTATAATCATTTAGTTTTGGGTGAACTAAATTCAAAATTGAACCTAGTATATCAAGGTTTGAATCATTTGGTTTTGGGTGAACTAAACTCAAAAATTGAGCTAGTATATCAAGGGTTGAGTGTCTATATAAGAAACAATATAAAAGAGTTTTATAGCATAAAAACCACACAATTTTTTTATCAAATCACTTGATTTTTATTTCTAGATATATTTGTTAAACATAGTTATAATGGTTCTAAGGTTAATGGGTGAATTTATTGTTATATATTAGTATAAATTATTTTGAGAGATGTATAAGAAATGAGTAGTTTAGAATTAATTTATGGTGTTTACATCTTATTTTATCTTATTAGAGATTTCTCTCATATGACATGTTATTGAATCAATATCCCCCAGTTAAAGTCTTAAAAAATATATTAGTATCAGAGTGGGCTAGTTTATGATAATTTGTGAGAGATTCCCCAAAAATAATTAGTTATAGTTTAATTATTCATTAATGACATGTCATAATCTTATTTTTACTTTAAAAAATCTCATTCCTCATTTTCACTCCTTTTACTATTATTTTTATTTTTTTAATTAAAGTAATTAGCATGGTTGATGATGTTATGTTATGATTCCCATTGGATAAAATTATTGATTATGTTGATGTAGTTTTGTGTATGTTAAATATTTACTACTTCATTGGTTGGGCCAATGACGTGGGATAAGTTTTAGTTATGATTTTTTTAGTTTTAAAACATATTTATATGGTTTCTATGTATCATTTCAAATAAATAATTTCAATCCTCAATACACCCATACAAATAATATTAATTAGATCTAAAGATATTTCCAATGACAAATTTATTTTCACTAGGTATTTGAAGATATTAGGAAGAGATGCTGAAAAATTAGGTTATATCTAATATTTAGAACCCCCAAATATAAATAATTAGGTATTTGTTTTCCATATTGAAATTCACCTATAATATCTCTCAAAATGTTACATTTAATATGGAGGGATTGATATCCTTACAATTCAACCCAATATAAGAATTCCTTACTATATATGATTTCATTTATTACTTTGGTGGATATATTATATTGGTATGTTATTATCTTCCATACTTAGATTAGATTATTATTTATTGTATTTTTTTATGTTTTCATTTTTTCCCTTTGATTTATACCTTCGATATACTTTATAATAAAAACTTATAACTATTATATTAGATACTTTATGATTACTACCTACTAACATTGTCTTTAGTTCTATTACATTAGTTTATTGCTTATTATATAAAGGCACATTAGATCTATTTAGGGCCTAGGCCTATGTATTTCCATTCCCCTTATTACATATGATTAAAACCTCATTTTCATATGACCTTTTTATATATATCCTCATATCTCTTTCTAGAATGTTGTATTGTATGTGTGTTGGATCAAGTACAGTCTTACAACTTTTCCTATATTAGATAGCCTTGTATTGTTGATAATATTTATTCTACATAAATTTTGGGCATATGAATTTTAATATTATCCCACTTCTATGTTGATTCAATTTCATATTTTTATTTTTTTGTGTATTTTTAGTCATATGGATCAATCAAGATTCTTAGTTTTTATCTTTTAAATAAATCTTTAAAATGTATCCTCTTAGAGTTTTTAAATCAATCCTTAACCCAATTATATTATATATGGGCTACTTATTTATCCCTCATATGTAAATCATTCAAAATAATCTCTCATGGTGAAATTTTCCTTAATCCCAATCATGATTTAATCAATGCAACATAGTTTTAACTTCTTGATAAAATGAACAAGAATATCCCAATAAGCAAGTTTAAGATATTTATACATACACTATTTATACTACTTATAACAATGGAAAACTAAAAAAATTAACATGCCCACATTCTTTTTTTGAGCATCACACAATTTCACCCTTATCAATAAATCCTCTAGTGATACATTTCATTTTAACACTTATACAAATATCTCTAACCAAAATTATGCACTAGATAGAAATCAAGTTCTTTCCAAATTATTGGATCAAATGGATAGAAAAAGAATTGATAAAAATCACATGGTCCAAATGTAATACCACCTTTTGTAAATTTAAAATAAAACACAAGAATTTATTTGGTGATAACTTAGTAAATTTACTACTCTCCTCCCATCATGGATTCTAATAATAATCGTATTCCTCAACCTATTATTTTTAAAAACATGATTTAAACACTATAAATATATTCCTTATCCCCTCTATTTATTATATGTATATTGGAGTTATTTATTCAACCATATCCTATGATATGTATAATGACCACATCTTATATTTTAAACCATTT
The DNA here is from genome assembly GCA_037957365.1 of Torreya grandis. Lineage (NCBI taxonomy): Eukaryota > Viridiplantae > Streptophyta > Pinopsida > Cupressales > Taxaceae > Torreya > Torreya grandis. Next base: position 816,753 of record JARHVA010005439.1, read on the forward strand.
TTAAACCTTTATAAAGTGTGGATGAAAGGTAAAAATTATGAAAATACTAATATCCTATAAAGAAACCCAAATGCAGGATGCCTTATAGTGGTAGAACTAGCTTCCAATCCACTCAATTACTAAACTATATTATGTAGTCAACATTATTGTAAAATAATTACAATATCATGATATTATAAAAAATAACTTTGGAAAATTCATTAAATCCAAGAAATTATATAATAAATTTTCCCATTATTTCATCAAGAGATGTAAGTATTTTGCACATAAATTTAATCATAACATTAGTGATGAAATCTTGTTTAATATTTTCATTACCACTTTCTAACATCAACTCTACTACAAAGAGACGTCCTTCTCTCATAATAATTTAGAATAAACCTTCAATAAATCTAAATGAAAAGCCTTTGATAAATCTAAACAATAAAACTAACTTATGAATCAGATTGATCCATATCAAAACTATAGTAAGGAGTCTCTCAAAACAACAACTACTATTACAAACACTAAATAGTCACAAATTATTAATCCTAAATAATATAAATTTAGAGTTCCATATTCTTTATTTAATTCAAATAATCTAAGAAATATAAACCCGTTCATTATGTCCTTGAGTCTCCAAAATATCAAGAAAATGATTCAAACATATCAACCTATTATATTTGATCTTTTCAAATTTTTATGAACATAAATTAACTTGGTAAGTTTTGATGGTGGCATGCTAATGTAGAACATTCTCCTAAAAGTTTCCATGGCTCGAGAAGCTAAATTATTACCTAATTTTAGGTTAAAAATTCACTCATGAAGCTATCACTATAGATTGATATCAATATCTACATTATCAATTTTAAATTAATTAAATCAATCCATTCCAAATCATTCTCAATCACAACATCAACCTAAAAATTATGAAAATAAACCTCAACAAACTTATAATCCTATTAACACACATATTAAATTTTTACATGTGACATTTAAATAAAATAAACATTACACCAATTTTTAATATGTTAACACATAAAAAATTAAACATTTTAGATAATCTTGCTCATAAATATCATGTCAAAAAAAACTAATAAAACCTCTCAAGAAGACATTATAGTTTTTGATACAATAACTAAAATTGAAACCAATTCCACATATATTAATCCATCAACTCCACCAATGGAGTCTTATCCTAAGTAAAATTCCCATCCCATCATTAAATATCCTATAGTTTATTATATTTCCCAAATAATATATAATTATAATTCTTACAAAATATAAAATCAATGAAATTTCCTAGAATAAATCAACATTATACCTTAAAAAATATTTTGATAGAATTCATGAGAACATAACCCTATCAAAGTAAATTTATCATGAAATAGTTACAATATATATAAGAATCATTATCACCAAGCAAAAATTAAACAACTAGTCAACCACCTAAATGCATACCACTTTTTGAATTACATACCATCAAAATTATATTCCATATTAAAAAATATCAAAACTCTCTTTAGATATGATACAATAAATAAATAAATTACATATTAAGATGATGACCCCCTTTCCTCTACCCCTCCCCCATAATTAACATCATGATCAATTATGTTCAAGTGTGGAAACTAATTATATATGAAGACTTAAAAATCAAAATTACTTCCATATGGCTGATAAAAAATTAGGATATTGCACAAAGGATATTAAGAAAATAATTCTCAATCATTGTGGATTTGAAAATAAAATAAAAAATCCTCATATATGAATTTATATTTCTCTTATTATAAACTCTAAAAAAATACACACAAATATTATGGATCTTTATATTCCATTTTATTATAATGTACTCTTTGGTCACCATTGAAATCACCTATAAGAGAAGTCACGATTTATGATATCTAATGCCTAGATTTTAGTCACAACAATGTTTTCTACACACATGAAGTTGATCCTAAGCCATGGGATCTTAAATTGCCAAAATACAAAAATCCTAAGAAATAATTTTAAAATCCTATCACTAAAACTATTAATATCACTCATTTACCCATGTTCATCAAAATTCATCCCAATTTTTAAGTTCGTTATTTTTACTTAGATGATGGCAATACAAATAAGATTCAAAACTTTTATAACCTAACTAATTTAATAGAATTCATTTTATAAAGGCCTCCTTTATTTCTTATACCAAGTGATTTGTTGTTAAAGTCTAGGTGTGGTTTTATGCAAACAAGTGAAAGTGTGGGATAACTCCTTTCACATTTAACATTTAAAAACTCATCTACATAGACATCAATCCACATAAGGCACATGAATTAATGTTATGATCTCACCCTTGTGTACCCTTATTGAATACTTAATTATTGATATATCATAGGCTATTTTTTAAGCATTAATATTATCATGTGTATAGTTGTTAGTTCACTTCCTTATTTAGGTAGATTATATTATCATGTCTTAATACTATGATATATGATTTTAGGTTGATTCATTTATCATGTCTATAGTTCTACATGTGATGATGTAATGAGTTATTTGATGTCTTTGATACTTGATTACAGCTCATTATTATTTTTTCATTTTTTTTATTATTGGACTGGATACTGCTAATGGATCCACTTGGTGGTTATAGGTACTATGGGATAGGCTAGATGTTGACATCGACTCTTGGGGTATTAGGAGTGGTTATAAGTAGTCAGATGAGGTATGATAGGTAACCTAGTATTCTTTATTTGTGTTGTATTTTTAGACTATTGTGTCATGCATGAGTTTGGGACTCAAACTTGGTCTAGTTGTTTTTAGCTGCATCAATTAATAGTTTCTTGATTGATTTTATCTATTTCAAATCATATATATTTACATCTTATATGATTTACGTATTGTCCTTATCATCTCATTTTCCACTCTCAATAATCTCAAGCTCATTGTATTCAAAGTAGTCTTGAATGAATTGAATGGTAATATGAGGTTATAGGTGTTTATGGCATTTGATGTTGCACACTTCTATCTTGTTGCTCACCATAATGTATTTGTCTAATATTTATACAAGTATGATTACACACAAACACACACACACACACACACACACACACACACACACACACACACACACACACACACACACACACACATATAGTATATATATAAATGTATATCATTATATGTGTGTGTGTGTGTGTGTGTGTGTGTGTGTGTGTGTGTGTGTGTGTGTGTGTGTGTGTGTATGTATATATATATATATATATATATATATATATATATATATA
>JARHVA010005439.1:825000-830000 GCA_037957365.1 Torreya grandis
ATTGACCTTATAAACTGCTTTAATGATTGGACTGATTTTGGGTCTTTAATCAAGTGTTGTATTGGATTGTTTCCATGGAATTATGGTATGGATATGTTCCCTAATATTCATGTTTGGCTGATTTTGAGTGTTGGTCCTTTACTTGGTTATGTATAACTATAATTTTTATGTGGTGATTTATAATTTGTTTATGACTACATGGATTATACTCTTAATTGGTGATTATGCCTTGTATTGGTACCATGTTATTGTGATGTGATGTCCATGGATTTAATACCCAAATTGCTTAGAACTTTATCTTGAGCCTCTTTTTTAAAACCACCATCTTGTTGATGGTTTCGGTGGTAAGGGCCACACATGGTTTGACTCATAGGGCTGATTAGGAGGGCTTATCCTGATTGATCTCTATTTCTCCATTCTTGGATAGTTATGATGTACTTTATAACATTATTTACATGTTTATATCTTTACTAGCTTAGATGTATATTACTTTCATCTAGCATGACTAGTGGTTGTAATTATAATTACTTTTGTTGGTTTTCAATTTAGTTCATCTAGCTCTTGGCATGCTAACCTTGTCTATGGTTAGGGACCCTCTATAATTAAATAATTTCAAGCTCATATTGTGGATTATGATGTAATATGTTGGAGTTCACATATAGTTTTAAATTCAATATTGGATATACTTAGGATTTTATCCTTGAATGTTAATGATTTTTAATTACCAATGCTACATGGATACACTATATTATTATCATCATTGAATCTTTATTATTCTATTCAATTATTAATCATTCTTGTGCTAAAAACCTATGTTTGGTTTCAACATACTTGGTGTAACAATACTTCATTGTGCCATCTTTTAAAACTTCATTATGTTCACTTAATATAAACTATTATGGTAACTTGGGTAAAAAATTTATTAGGAAAGGAGTTACCTATCTTATGATTAGGTGCATGTGTGCTCCATACTTGGGTTATCCTTGAAAGGATAGTTGATTTTCAACACTATTGTTACATTGGTAAATTACCTTGTTATCTTCCTCAAGAAACATGTATGGTAATGAAGTATACATGCTTAATGTGGAATTTATTAATTATGTATCCTTATGGAGTTTTCATATGTAATCTCTTGAAATGTATAATCATGAGACTTTGTGTCAAGATTTATATAAGCATACTTGAGTATTAAATGGGATTGATAGTTGTTTATCCATTATTAATGCCATGCTAGTGCATTGCCTTACATATTCACCATGGATCATATGGTATCGTTGTTTTTCCACCTCCTAGAGTCACATTTATTACTTATGTAACCTTATAAAAGTGTTAAATATATTCTCTTTAATTGAACCATTTTGGTAATGATTAGTATAGGGATTGTGTAAGTAGATTGGATTTATTAATTTGGCATTGGACATACCTGAGTATGTTGGCCAAGATTAATAATAAATGGGAATATTAATCAGATGATAAATATTGAGAGTTATCTAATTATTGATTTTTGTATGCTTATACATATGCTCCTTTCCTTTTTACATATGTTGGTATTACTCTTGATATTTCATGTGAATATAAACTAATTGTAGTTGGTTTCCAATTTGTGTATGGAGTATAGAGACTCCTAGAGTGTTCTAACCTATATGTGGTATCATGAAAGTATGTATATTTTAATCTTAGAACAAGTTACTAGATTATGGATGGAGAAGGTAATCTTAAATCTCTTGCTTATTAAATCAATTGGAATGTTAATTGATACCTTCCCTTGTAAATTTGCTTATATTAATAAAGTTGATGAAATTTTATAAGTGGTTATCATTTTCATGTGCTAGATAGGAATATTAACTTCCCCTCATATTGGCAAGATTTTCTCATCAATAGGAAATGACATGGATATAAGATTGGTATGTGTGTACACTTTGGCACTGGTATGCCTTTTCTACCTTAAACATCAGTTTATAAGACACTCAATGTCAGAGATTATATATATATATATATATATATATATATATATATATATATATATATATATATATATATATAATCTCTAACATTGAGTGTCTTATAAACTGATGTTTAAGGTAGAAAAGGCATACCAGTGCCAAAATGTACACACATACGAATCTCTGGATATGAGATTGATATGTGTGTACACTTTGGCACTGGTATGCCTTTTCTACCTTAAACATCAATTTATAAGATACTCAATGTTAGAGATTATATATATATATATATATATATATATATATATATATATATATATATATATATTGTGTGTGTGTATGGGTTACCATGTATTGAGGTGTATTAATTACTCTTCCCATTATTGTTAGTCTATCACATTGGTTATTTCCTAATTTAGAATTAATTATAATGATTCAAGGATTGGTCACCACTATATCATTAATTGTTGGATAATGTATTAAGACATGATTGTAACCCCATCTATATACTTGGACCACATCAAGCATGCTTATGAATTGATTGAAATCATTATATGAGATAGTTTATTCTTGTTGTATGTTCATGAGACTTAGCTTTACCTATATGCACTCTTTTATTAGCAGGATACCATATGTGTGTTGAAAGCTATATATTACACTTGATTGCCATTAAGGATAATGTTTCCTTAATTTTTTAAGTTTCATATTAGAGTACACAATGGATGCATAATTTTTTTCATCTAGTATTAAAACAATGTTTCTACTCTAGGGAGCTCTAGGATTAGCATAGTTGCTTCATAGTGACCATTGTGTTGTCCCAATCAGACATAATTGATAAACAATTTTGAACACACTTAGCCTTCAGACTTAAGGTTAATATGTTATGTTATTTTTATTATTGTTGTAATGTTCTATGAAACAATAGGAAGGAATGATTCTAAGGAATAAAATTTCTCCTATGTTAGTGGTTATCACCCCTAGTCTTGGTTTGGATTGACCCTTCCTCAATCTAGTTGCATCAAGGCAAGTCTCACCTAACAACCATTGACTTGTATGGGTGGGTAAATAGCAGTTAGGTGATACATGCTTTTCTCTTAGAATCAGGGGAATGATGCTTGAGTATATATAATTATCTTTTATGGGTGAGCCTACCTTTGATACTCAAAACATTATGACCAAGGAAGACCAAGGGTTTAATCTCAACCTAGAGGACATGATAAGGTGTGAAAAAGACTGAATGTCTTGAGTAAGTTAGCAAGTTTGAGCTCTCCACCCATGGAAAGGATTGTCTTGAGTTGTTGAGAACCTTTGAACTGGCATAAGTGTGTTATTCAATATTTGTACTTGGATGGTTTTCATGGAGTGGACATGTATCTATGGGGTGGGTTGCTTGTGGATAACAAGGTTGCCCTACTTATATTCTATTTATAAAAATTTGATACGCATAAATTTCACACCATGAAATTGTGGTAATGTATGTGGTAAATAGCCATATATTTAGGCTTGTCTTGAAGTCACTATAAGTGACTGGAGGTAGTAACATCATAATTTTATTATGGTAACAATGCCTGGGAGGCATAGGCTCGTCTAATGTATTGGAATATTTAAACAAACCAAGGAGGTTTTATGCCTAATCGGTTTCTTGGTTGGCTAATTATGGCTATTATGCATCCTAAATGCATAGGTAAGTTTATATGATGCTGAAAACTTACGCATTTCAGCTAAGTTAAGCTTGGGTTTGTCAGCCTCCTTTGGATTAAGTTGGTGAATCAAGCAACTTTAGAACTCCAAAAGGGGTGAAGTTAGATAGTGTTTGTAATGATTATTTGATCATAGATCAGTTTTATGACTATGACATATGTTTTATTTCATGGTTATACTTGATTCCATGTATATGTTGTTTGATAGTGCTAGGTTATGCAACCATGAGGATTTTTATTATAATATCTAATTAAACTTGTTGATTTTGAGGAAATGTGATTTGCACAGTAGTGATATTTTACTCTCTTTAAGCCTTGGATAATCTCACCCTTTCCTAATTTGATGTTGCATTAAACAAAAATCACCATTCGACCTTAAACATGTTGGATTTATTTAATCAACTAAATCATGATATAAACTTATTGGAATTTTAAGATAATGCCTGGATGTCCATTATTGCTTACATGAGAAAACCATCTGATGGGGATGGGATATGATATCTTGGGAGGACCAAGTGTGTGACTCAAGCCTGGAGGGCCTAATGGGGTGAGTGTGATGGACTTGTGTGAGCAAGTTAAGAGTCTATGAAATGATTATGTGATACCATTTATTGGTATCTGATGACTTTTTTCATGACATTTACACATCAAGTGGACTGATGTAGAGTCATAGACCTTGTGCTTCACACACCTATGTGTTTGACCATTATAATATGAAAAAAACAAACCTTGACATAGTTACCTATAGTTGATTGTGCATTTATCTTGTGCTACTCTTTCATTCATTTACATTATTATAGTTTTATTGTATATATATTATAAAGTGTGGAAATGATTTAAATTATGAGATGTGAAAGTGCTTAAATATGTGAAACGTGTGATTTTTTGTGTTATCCAGTTAGTTATCCTAGTGTTCTAGTTATGTTATATGTGTGTGTGTATGACCTTGGGTGGTTATAAATTTTTAAGTTATGCACTTATGTTCTATAATTCCCTTTTTGGAAGCTAAATATCTTATTTAGGCTATCGAGGTATAGTGTCATGATATGTGTAATCCTATAGAAGTATTCTAGTTTTGAACATTGATGCAATTATGAGGTTGAGGGTAAAGAGACATTATTTCCATAATGGATAGGGAGTGGAGTCTCTCAGAGGACAAGAATCCACTCCACCCCCTTACATGAGGTAGCCACCTGATTTGTTCAGAGTGTGCACCATAAGAGCCACATATTGGGCAGGGGACCCTCCTGCATAATCTTTGCCTTATAGTTTGGTGTTCCTTTAGCCTCCTTTAAAAGGTTGCTTCTAAATAATTTGTGTGAAATTTTATTGCGTAAGTCTTGTGAAGCACTAATTA
>JARHVA010005439.1:835000-872500 GCA_037957365.1 Torreya grandis
AGTAATATTTCATTGTGTCATCTTGTAGAACTTCATTATGTTCACTTAATATAAACTATTAATGTAACCTGGTAATGAATTTCTTAGGCAAGGAGTTACCAATATTATGATTAGGCAGACATGAGATCCATACTTGGGTTAACCTTAAAAATATATTTGATTGTCAATACTATTATTAAATTATTAAATTACCTTGTTATCTTCCTCATGAAACATGTATGGTAATGAAGTAGACATGCTTAATGTGGTATTTATTAATTATGAAGCCTTATGGAGTTTTCATATGTAATCTCTTGAAATGTATAATAATGAGATATTTTTTCAAGTTTTTTATAATCATATTTGAGTTGTAAATAGAATTGATATTTATTTACCCATTGTTAATACCATGCTAGTGTATTGCCTTACATCTTCATCATGGATCGTCTAGTATTATTTTTGTGCCACCTCCTAGAGTGGCATTTATTACTTATGTAACCTTATAAAAGTGATATATATATTATCTTTAATTGATCCATTTTGTTAACAATTGGTGTAGGGATTATGTAGGTAGATTGGATTCCTTATTTTGTTATTGGACATGCTTGAGTGTGTTGGCTAAAATTACTAATAAATGGGAGTCTTAATCAGATGATAACTATTGAGAGTTATCTAATTATTTATTTTTGGATGTTTAAACATATGTTCCTTTCCTTTTTACATACCTTTGTATTACTCTTGATCTATAATGTGAATATAAACTACTTGTAGCTGGTTTCTAGTTTCCATATGGTGTATAGAGACTCGTAGTGTGTTTTAACATGTATGTGGTGTCATGAAATTATGTATATTTTAATCTTGGAAAAAGCTACTAGATTATGGATGGATAAGGTAATGTTAAATATCTTGCTTAATAAAGCAATTAGAACATTAATTGATACCTTCCCTTCTATATGTGCTTATATTAATGAAGTGGACAAAATTGTATATGTGGTTATCATTTTTGTGTTTTGGATAGGAATATTAACCTCCCCTCATATTGTAAAGATTTTCTTATCGATAGGCAATGCCATGGATATGAGATTGGTTTGTGTGTACACTTTGGCATTGATATGCCTTTTCTACCTTAAACATTAGTTGATAAGATACTCAATGTTAGGGATTATATATAGACACACACACATACATACATACATACATACCTACATGTGTGTGTGTGTGTGTGTGTGTGTGTGTGTGTGTGTGTGTGTGTATGTGTGTGTGTGTGTGTGTGTGTGTGTGTGTGTGTGTGTGTGTGTGTGTGTGTGTGTGTGTGTGTGTGTGTGTGTGTGTGTGTGTGTGTGTGTGTGTGTGTGTGTGTGTGTGTGTGTGTGTGTGTGTGTGTGTGTATTTGTGTGTCTGTATGTGGGGGTTACCATGTATTAAGGTGTATTAATTACTCTTTGCATTATTTTTAGTCTATTGTATTAGTTATTTGCCAATTTAGAATCGATTATAATGATTCAAGGATTATCCACTACTATATAATTACCTATTAGAGAATGTAATAAGGAATTCTTGTAACTTTGTTTATGTACTTGGACTACAAAAAGCATGCTTATAGATTAATTGAAATCATTATATGATATAGGTTATTTTTGTTGTATGTTTATGAGCCTTAGCTTATCTTGTATGTACTATTTTATTGTTGGATTTCCATATATGTATTGAATGTTGGATATTATGCCTGATTTCCATTAGGGACAATGTTTCATTGGTTTTTATGTCATGTCTTGTTGTGATCATTAATGAATCAGAAGGTTAAGATTAACCTTTCTAATTATGCATATGTGGGTACGCTAATCACATATCACTTTCTTTAACAAGAAAGGTTTGGGTTCATTATGTATCCATTATGTATTAATATATGTAACTTCAACAAAAAATTGGGTTATTTCACTTATGCACTCACTCAAAGTATAGTTGAGAAGGAACTAAAGCCCACATTGGGCTAGTTATGCCATGGCATGAAGACTCACTAGGGGGTTCAAGCAATGCAATAACACTTAAATAAATGGAAAACTCATAGGTGTAGGCCTTTCTTGGGGTAATTCATAGGTCATTTAGGCATTGAGTAGGTTGAAAGACAAATTTGGTTCAACTTATTACAAATAGTAACAATTTAAAATTAAATAAGGGTTAGGTTCATAGGCACAAAGCTATACTAATTTTTCATGTAGGATGATGATGATGAGATCATGAAAAATATAGATAATCCATTAAAATAATGAAACTTATAAAACACTTGAACTTTATTACACATAATTGGTCAAAATTTCATAACACAAACACTTGCATCCCATAACAACACTACAAAACATGCAAACTAGATAAAATCAACTACATTTTAAAGCAACACCATTTCTCACTATTAAAAGTCTAGAGTAAGAGTTTTAATTCAAAATCATACTAATAAAATCCTATGGGATCACAAACAAGCTTGGACACATACAATTGGATCTAGAGTGGCCTCCATTATACAACTAAGCCATAATGGATGCTAGAGTAAACTTTAGAAAGCATGGTTTTGAAGTCATTCTACTAGAGCTTCACTAGATTTATTCATCTCTTTTTATTCTCTAGTTTGAAATCTTTATATAGGTATTTAGGAGCATCTTTTCTAAGGTAGAAGCTACATTATGAGTGATGAGCTATAGTTCCATCATCATAACTACTAGCTCTATGTTCCTACAATTCCTATGCTCCACTTGTCATCCTTATTTAAATCTTTATCAATTCCCTAATTATCTAGGAGATGGTTAGCCATTGACCAAATAGAATATGTTTTCTACTACATCCTCTATTTGGATATAAAAACTATTATGCTAACCACTTGTTAAAATATCTAGATGCATCATGGTGGATATCATGTTGGCATGAAAACTCAACTAAATAAGGGTTAGGGACCCAACATTAACCCATACAAAAACCTTAGTCCATCCTAAAACTAAGCCATCAAACTCTTAAAAGATCAAAAATTAGGCACATTATCCTTGAGATCTATACTAAATTCTACTAAAATCCACCACTGTCTTCTCATTAATATAGATCTTTGTGTTTTTGTCATCATTCTATAGCATTAACTCTTTTAACAGTTTATTGGAAGAAGTGACATGTAATTAAAATGATCACTTCACACTAATTATTGGGTGGATTCCAACTATCAAGATGGTCACTTTCTTGCACTTTATTCATTTTGGCATGAACTTCACCCTCTTTTTGGTTATTCAGCCTCTCAATTTCCCTCTCTTCTCTAAAATTGCACTTCCTTTTAAGCACACCTCACTATCTTGGTCAATTTATCTACACCCTACTATTTTTTTATTTGGCCTTTCATACTCCATATAAATCCTTACACTGGTCATCCAACACAACATTGTTTCCTCTTGGTCTCTTATGTATGAACACCTTGTGCACTTTTACTCATAAAATTATAATTATAGTTTAATTAGCTTGACAGAATTCACACACACCTAGAAAATTAGGTGTATGGCCATAGGTGATTCAAAAATGATTGGACTCGACTCACCTGACTAGATTTATGCAAGTACAAGTGCCAAGAATTTTCTACTATGGGCCTAAAAGTTCCATGATTATTCAAGAAACACAAAAGATTTGTCTCATGCTAATTTTATTATGGTCACAATATAAAGATTTGTCTCATGCTAATTTTATTATGGTCACAATATAAAGTGACCAACTTCTAACCAAAAAGATAGCATTATAAGGTGCAAGTGCCATTATATTGATGGTATAATTTCAATATGTTGTTGTTAGGGAGCATTTCACTAGTTAACATTCATAACTTGCATACACCAGTCTTCAAGATGTTATGGATGACATAAGGTCCCATCCACTTGATCTATAATTTGCCTAGGTGATTTAGGTACTTAGAGTCATATAAAAGGACCAATTCACCTTATATAAACACCTTTCCCTTGATGTGCTTATCATGCCATGTCTTTTGGTGGGCCTTCTCTATCTATTGGCTCCATCATTATTGGGTGTGGGTCTCATTCATCCTCTCCAAATATTTTAGGCATGTGCCTAATGAATATTGGTCATCTAATTGACCAATATGCATGATGTGAAATGAGGGAACTAATAAATACATTGGTAAAATGGCCTTTGCACCAAAAACTATTTGGAATGGTGTAAACTTATTTAGGTGCTTATATGTCATGTGATAGGCCCATAACATAGCTGACACATGGTTATCCCAATCCTTATGACCAACATCATAGATTTTTTAGTCATGTTCCCATTATTTTATTTAATGTTTTCATGATGTAATTAGCTTCAAGGTGGTAGGGTGTCATTTTATAGTGCACCACCAAATACTCGAATAGTAGGATCTAAATTATTTCATCGGTGAAATATGTGCCATGATCACTAGTAAAGAAGAGTGGGTAGCCATACTTATTTATAATGTTTTCCAAAATTAATTGTGTGGCTATTTTAGCTATATAGTCTTTGGTTGGCACCACTTCTACCTGTTTAGTAAAATAATCTATAGCAGCTAGAATTTACCATACGCTTGTTCAACTTGAAAAAAGAGTAATAAGCCTCAAAAAATCAATGGCCCATTTTTAAAATCACACCTATGCAAGGATGAGGATGAGGGGCATCTCATCTTGGTGGTGTGCATTTCTTTTACATTGGTATATGTAACATGTTTTGTCATATTGTTTTGCATCATTAAACATAGTAAACCACCATAAGCCTAATTATAACACTTTTCATATTGTGGCATCTCCAACATAATGGCCTCTAGCAATCCCCTCATGTGCTTCATGTAGTATTGGGTCCCATTCATGATTAAAGACACATCAGCACATGATATCATGGTGTCTCAATTTATATAGTTCCCCACCAATGAGTTGAAATGGGGTGGCATGAACCATGAGTTACTTCTTTTATTTCATTGTCATGGCCTAAAGCATAGATCTAAAGGTCAAAAATATGGTGATCTCTACTAAGTCTTTTAAGATGCATTAGATCTTATAGAGTTGAATGTTGAGTATAAAAAATTTAATTGGCACTATTGCATTTCTAGATTTGATATAGGATAGATGGTTTAGGCCTGAGTTTTAATCTCTAGGCTTGACTACAACAAAAAATTGGAATTCTTAGAATAATATGATCCATCAACAAATGCACCCATGCAAAATAGGCTTGTTTACTAGGTACTTAAATGCCTAATGATCATTAAAGTATATAAATGGGTTTTATATCAAATACTATCAAAAACATTATAGGGCATAGACCATGGTAAGTGCCTCACACTCAATCATGGTATAATTTTGTTCTACCTTGGTTAGTTTTTAGCTTATAAAATATATAAGATGATCCATTTTCCATTCACCTAGTTGTGTGAGAATGGTGCTGATTGTAGTATTAGAGGCATAAATATGGACATGGAAGGGAATTAACCAATTAGAAAATTTAAGTATTGGTGAAATTTATACCTTTATCTTTATGATTTTGAAAGCTTCCTCATGTACCTCACCCCAACAGAATGGACCATCATTCTACAATAGTTCCTCTAGTGGCATCACAATCCTGGCATAATTCCTTATGAACTTCCTATAATATCTACAATGTCTAAGAAAGGTGTGGACATATTTCTAAGTTGATGGTGTTTGAAGCTAAAGGATGATTAAAATTTTGGTTAGATGAACAAGTAGACCATCCTTATAGACTATGTGCCCATATAATGTGAAAAATGGTGTCACAAAAATACAATTATTGATATTCAAAGAGATTTGTAACTATCATAACCTTTCAAACATTAGGCAAAAATTATCATAGTGATATTTTACCAATATATATATATATATATATATATATATATATATATATATATATATATATATATATATATATATAGTCTAATCATAAAAATATACTTAGAGAAACTTGTGAATAAATTCTTTGAATGTGGTGATCACCACCTAAGAGAAAACTATTGGTGCATTCTTTAGCCTAAAAGGCATTACATTATATGTGAAACATATCCACTTGATTGTAAAGGTTGTTTTTGGATTTTCCTCATCCTCAATATTGAATTAATTTTATCCTTAAATCTATTAGTAAATATGTATATTTCTCAACCTATGATTCCATCCAATACTTCATCGATGAATGGAGTTGGTAAAGGATCAGTCATGTAGGTAGCATTCAACATCCTATAGTCAACACAAATTTGAATGTGCACATAAATTTTTATGTTGATGACCATGGGGCTGACCCATTTAGACTCTTGCACTAGTTAGATAACTTTTATAGCTAGCATTCCATCAATCTTAATTTTGACCTTAGTAAAAAGATATGGGTTCATTTTATAGGGTCTCTTCTTGACTAGTCACACACCATCAATTAGTTTGATGCTCGTCTTCATGAGGGATGGGTGGATGCCTTTCATATCCTTATAGTTTCATGAGAATAAGTCTTGAAATTCTTTTAATAGATAAATAATATGTGTTAGTTTTATGTCAGACCAATAGGTGACTAGAGTGGTAATTTTAGGTTCCCCCTCCACATTGATATCTACCTTGGTAGTTTTTAACAACACCTAATAAGGTTCATGATTTTCTTGGTGTGACTCAGCAAAATTTCTACTACCCTTGGTTATCTCTACCTTAATATGGGTAGGGTATTTATTATATATGGTACTATCCTCAACTTGGCACATTAAATTATTTCCCCTTACCAAATTCTTCCAATTATGTGCTTTCTAAGTGTCATCATCTTCATCACTAGAGTCAATGTTAAGAATTTGTTCTTCAAAGAATGTTGGGAGAGATAGACCTTTTCATCCAACATGTCCTTTAGGAACTCTTATAATAAGAAATGTCCTCAAACACTGGCCTTTGAACTATATATAATGGCTCATTTAGTTCAAGATTTTGAGAAGAAAATAAGGTATGAACAAACTGCTCCTTAAGGGCATCCTGGTCTATTGTTTCATGTCGCATCTCATTTACTATGTAAAATGCCTACACCCAAGTTTTTAAGGTTATATAGAAAGCATGCACCCATATATTTCTTGGGGAATTTTCACCACAAAAAATCCATGTTTCTTCTCAAAATCCTACATGTGTTATGTGGTCAAACTCACTAGAGTAATTTGATATGTCCAAGTCCTCATTACTTTTTCCAAATCTAGTGAAAACGGTTGCCTTCACATCCTACCAAGTTATCAACCTAGGATTTTATGATGCTTTGCAATGAGTGGTAGTAATTTTTAATTTGTACACTAGTGCACCCATTTTATCCATTTCCTTTGGGATGCATGACTCAAAGTCATAGACATAGTCTTCTACAAGATTACTTCCTTCATACCTTAGAAGTTTAGAAATATGTCCCTTGCTGATGTAGATCACTCTTTTTCCCCCTTTCTTGGAACAAGGGATCTATTTTTAGGTGTGAAATTAATATTTATCCAACCTATCTTTACTATTGTTTGCACCTTTACTCACACCAAGTGGCACCATCATCCAGTTGTCCCTTATGCTTCCTCAAACAATCATTTTCAAGTAACATCTATGATGTCTAAGACTAAATATCCATCCTCCTAAGAGAGGATTCCTTGATTGTTTGGATCTAGGGGCTCAACACCTTATTATTTGATGTTATAGATATGGTTGATTTTATCCTTAATTTCCATGATTTTGACACAAAGGGATCCTTGGTAATTTGAAATAGGTAAACTACCCTCTCCTTTCCATTATCAAAGGTCATGTAGAACCTTCTAAAGTAAATATCTACATTGTTTTCATAACACCATGACCTTCCTAAAAGTTTTAGGTATTTGTCATACTCTACTAACTCTATTACTTTAGAGTTAGCTCAAAATTTGGCACCCATGATATCTACAGCTATGTTTTTTTGGAATTATGATAAGTTATGCCCAGGTCTTATTAACCATGAAGAGAACATGAGGGGAAGGTCACAAAGCTAGGCTACCCATTTTATACCAAGCACTCTTTGTCAAGATGTTGTTCTCAACATGTATGTCTATAAGAACCTCACAAATTCAAAAACCATCAATAATGGTATCCACTAGGACTTATTGGTCATATTCAACATTCTAAGTGTGTCAAACTTATTTCACCCTCTCCGTGCATGACACAATGACCTCAACTTGATTTTGCCTTAAATGTTTTAGGAATAAGTTATTTAATAGGGTTAGCATACCCTCAGTTTATAGGAGGTGTATGATCTTAGTTAATTCTTTTACTTTAGCCTCTCAACTATCCTACTTATTTTGAGTGGCAACAATCTCCATTTCTAGGTCTCATTCTAATTAGATCTCCCCTTTTAAGTTTTGCATTATGGTCATATCCTACTATATTATGTCATTATATTTCATTGGGTATGGATAAGGTATATATTTTGGTTCAAGCCATATTAAACATTCATTTCAACCCTTATCCCCATACTCGAGGCATAACTTAGGTACTAGCAAAGCTGGTGATGGAGTGGTGAATCCATTACAAGTAGTTACATGTACCCTGACATCCACTATGCATGTAGGTTATGCCTTTAGAGTCTATTTTTATGTCTTTTTCTCTAGTTTGATCATCCCTATGCCCTTGTCTATAGCAGGCCATCATTAGGTCAACATTTTGTAAAGGTCAAGGCGTTCTTCGACCTTATGAGGCCCTCAAATATACCCACAAGTGGGATGTGTAGTGAAGTCACACTAATAATGCTCTAATAAGCCACACTTATAACATGATAATGGTGGGAACCTTCCACCACTGTGTCTTCTACCTCACCCTTTGACACCTTACTACATCCTAAAGCTTCTATTATACTAGTTGAGATATCATTTCTTTGGTTTTATTACCCTTTAACTACTATTTTAGCCTGTATGCACCCCTTTCCATGTTTTTGTGCATTTCATCAATCACCCAAAAATCAACACATTAAAAAAATAGATGGTTATGTTGACTTGGCTAGTACACTAAAATAAAGGAAAGTTTTGCATACCACACACTTCTCCATAGACTTTATAGCGTAGAAGTAGACCATACACATTCCTCTATGGGAAATTAGTTCTATTATGGCTTTATACTTTATACTCGGTACACCATATCCCACTTTAAACATCATGCACAAATTTAGTGCTAAACATTTAGATCTAGGATGCCATATATTTAATATACACCTCCATAAATAGGTCGATCCTAGTGTCTACACTTTTGACTACCTCATCTTTGATCATGGCTTCAATTGCTTCTTGAGAGTCTATAAACATCTTCATGGAGAGTGCTCTTCAAAATGTAATTATCAATACACAATGAACCATTACGCATGTTGGTATAGGTGAATATCATATAGGAGATTTGATAGGAGAGTTTTGAATTGTCCATTGTACAAGCACATACTCTCTAAGAGTCCATAGGTACTTTATTTTAGCATTTTGATGCTATATTATTCAAACTCTGAGATATCAAACTCTTTTAGGAATGCATCCTTTAGGGTATCATAGTAAACCATGACCTGGTTGGGATCAAAACTTTTATACTAAGTTTGGGGAGATCAAGTAAAATGGTTACAAACTAGGTCACCTTGTACTTCAACTAGTTTATGCCTTACACATGCCACTGTAAATTTCACTTCAACACATGTTTTGTAGCATTTTCCATGTCAGGATACTCTAGGAGGTGCATATCTATTTCATAGTAGACTTATTATGGGGGTGTATCTATTACCTATGTTACTTTTCCCCCTCATACTTGTCCTCTTGGTGGTGGTCCTCCAATGCCTCCACCCCTAGAGGTAAGTGTTAGTCATATCATTATTTTTGGCATAGTTAATGTTGTTAGTGATATGTTGCTTATTTCTAGTGCCATACCACTTCCTATGGTTTATTACCCACCTTGCATTGCTGACATTGGCTATGTTCATATGCCATGTTTAAATTTTTCTATGTTAAGCTAGTGCTTAATTGTATAGAGGTAGTTTTTATCACCTCCTCATGTGGAATAATCTATTTAATAATAAAGTTACAATCTAAATTTTAAAAACATCTAAGATATAAAGTTTTTTTATGGTTAACAATCACTTCTATACTATATTCAAGTGGGGGATCTAGTGTGTGATTATGCACTATAGGTTTAAAGGGGGTAGGCATGTCAAGCATATCTATAGTCACCATATTATATAAGAACTCAATGAATTCCACAGCTGTCAAGTTTTAATCTTGGTCCATAATTTCATTATACATCTCATATTTATGTTAATATTTTTTAATAGAACCTTCCCCATGCTCTTCCCATTCACTACAGGTCCTCTCAGCACTTTTAGGTTCCATATCCTCCATTATTTGATTCCATCTCTTATTATAGGCTTTTCTTCTAATCTCTCAAGTGTCAATTAGCTCATCCCCTTCCATCATGAATCACCTACACATTCCCCTCTTCTACTTTACATAGCTCATATGGGAAAGGATTTTATCCTTCCATTACCAAAGTTTAAAAATTGTAATCAACCATTATCTTATTGAGATCTATGCCAAAATCCTTCACTAACATGCCTCTAAGGTCACACAACAACTAGTATTTTGCTTCCTCAGTGCATGCATAAGTTTATGGTATGAACTCAAGAAAGTAGCTATTCAAATCACCATACCACCATTTATCTACCACTCTAGTCAAAATAACATCTAAGGTCCCAATCCTTGATAGGATCTTTGTTTCCCACTTATATCATCATCTATAGATTCTTCTTTTATGGGTTTAATATGTACCCAACCACTTGTACACATGATTAGGTAACTCACAAAAAAAATACCTCATATAAAGCATCATATAAGTTTTCTTGAACCCATTTTCTTGGATATTTTGCTTTATAGGTTGGATGCTTGTGTACAAAACTATTTCCCACCTGGTGTAGACAATGCTCAATATTTTTGGGAGAAATCTGGTTCATTATTCTATCACACCATTACAACAATAAAATTTAACATGGGTCCTGACAATGGAACCAAAATGTTTTTAAAGTTTAGATGTGTTTTTTTGCAAAAAAGCACAAGCATGGGATAACTCTTTTTGCACTTAAAATTTAAAATATAATCTATTTTGGTATAAATCCACATAAGGCATAGGCCTTATATGCTCACTCAAAGAATATTTAGAAGAAACTAGGGCCCGCATTAGTCTAGTTATGCCATTACATGAGGATTCACTAGAGGGTTCAATCAATGTAATGAAAAATTAACTATAGGGTAGACTCATAAGTGCAAGCCTTTCTCAAGTAAGTCAAAGGTCATGTAGGAATTGAGTGGGTCACAAAACTAATTTGGTTCAACTTATTCCCCATACTAATAGTATTAAATTAAACAAGGGTTGGGTTCATGGGTGCAAACCTATACTCAATTTGCATGTAGGATGATGATGTTATCATGAAAAATACATATAATCCATTAAAATAATGAAACCAATAAAACACATGAACTTTAGTTCACATAATTGATCAAAAGTATGACATTATGAAAACACTTGCATCCCATAATAATACTACAAAGCATGTAAACTAGACAAACTCAAGTACATTTTAAATCAACACCATTTCTCACTGTTTAAAGTCTAGAGTAATATTTTTCATTCAAAATCAAACTAATAACAACCTTGGGGGATCATAGATGATCTTGGGAACATAAAATTAGATTTAGATTAGATTCCATTCTATAATTACAACTCAATGGTTTATATAGTAAACCTTACAAAGCATGGTTTCAAAGTCATTCCATAGATATTCACCATAGTTCTCCATCTCTTTTCATTCTCTAGTTTCATCTCTTTATATAGGCCTTTAGGAACATCTTTTTTAGGGTGGAAGCTACATGCTGAGCACTGAGCTAGAGTTCCATTATCATAATTTCTAGTTCTATGATCCCACTATTCCTTTGTTCCACTTTTCATCATCCTTTAGATCTTCATCGATGCCCTAATTATTCAAAAGATAGTTAGCCATCAACTAGCTAGTGCATGTTTTTAATTGCATCCTTCATATAAATATCTAAACTTTTAGGCTAATCATTTTTCAAAATGTTAGACGTGTCAAGGTGGATATCATGTTGGCATACAAACTCTAATAAAAATAGTTAGGGTCCCAAAAATATTGATACCTTACTTTATTAAAAAATTATAATAATAAAATAAATCCTTTTAATTGTAATGAATCTTTAAATGATGAGGACTCATTTAAATGCAATGATAACAAGTTACTAAAATATTTCTAGAACCACTCTTATTACCTTCAAGAGATATTAGTCAAATTAGAATATCGATAAAATACATTATTAATGAAAATTCATAAGAAATCAATCAATCATGTAAAACTAAACCATATTATGATGAATAATATATCATTATCCAAATCAAGCGAGACACTTGCATGTATTTTATTATAAAAATAATATTTTAAAAATGCATGCTTTCAATGATGGCATTAATTTGTTACACCTATCTAAAGAACTTGATGATCATAAATTTGACTAAAGTGATGAAAAAAATTATACCTCTAACTAATCCACCCTTATAAGGCCCAAAATGGGTAATCTAAAAAATATCAGATTTCACCATGTAATCTTAGTGATGATCATTTTTTAAAATTAGTTATAAAATTCATCTTCCCCAATCATCATTGACTGGGTTGATGATATTTAGTTTCAACAAGATAATTTTGAATTCATTGGCGAAGATGATAAAGATTAGAATTAAACATATAGTCTTGAATTAATTGGTCCAACCAATGATGTTCAGTTATAGGAAACATAGTATAATGTCATAGGCTAAGTAAATGATGTAGAAACACAAAAAAATATCTTACACCATTAGCTAATTTCATAATTTAAATTCTCAAACAAACAATTAAAACACCGTCATCCATGTTGATGATGTAAAAAATTAGAAAGACCTCATACTAAATTACCTTAGATGTTAAGGATATTTATGTGAGATTTTTTACATAGAATTTGAAAGTGAATGTAATAAATATGTCACTATTGAGATTGACATAAAATATTAAGGTAATTTTCCTAACCTTCTAAGTGATGAAGGTAATATAAAAATACTTCATGCAAGAGAGTATTTAATCCCTTGCCAATATCTCAATGTTTGACATTCTGAAACACTCCCCAATAAAAAAGTGCCCCCCCTTATAAATTACCACTAACACCATATCATATTTAGTATGATATGATAATGTTTATTAAATTTACTATGGAGGTTAATATATGACCTAATGATACTTCTCCCATCTTGATATACTCTATTTTTTTAGTTGAAGAACACTATAAACACTGAGTCATTCTTAAAATATACAAAGAAGTCTTTACTAGGTCTATGTGGATATGCCTACAGTTGATTCTAGTTTTTTTCACAATATCCTCACTTATCCTGATAGAACTCCCATCTTCCAATAGGAATAAAATTTTCTAAATGAATTGTATAGTTTTTTACATAAAGAAATCATCAAAATACTATATGATAAGTTTATTAAGTCTATGGACTACTCCAAATGTGTCTCCAACATAGTTCATATTCATAAGTATGTCACCATGTCTATCCACATATGTATTGAATTTTGAGATCTCAACTTATCATGCCCCAAGGATAATTTCCCACTTCAATCAATCAATGAAAATTTATATTATAAAACCATCTTTGAATTGGATTTCTTCATGGATGATTTTTTGTGGTATAATAAAATTCACTTCTTGACAAAATGTCAATATAAAACCACATTAACCACCAAGTGGTGCATGCATTTTTACCTCAAAATTCCCTTTGGCCTTAAAAATGTCAGGGAAACAAATCAATGTGTCATGAATCATATGTTTCATGACCTCATTCAAATATTGTTTATAATTATGTGGATAATCTCATTTATAATTCCAAGCATTGTTGATATAATCCTTATGATTTAACTATAATATTTGAGAATTTGATTAAGTACAAATCTAAAATCAACCCCCCAAAGTGGATTTTAAGTGTTACATCTAACACCATTTTAGGGTTCTTGGTCTCTAGATTAGGGATTGATTTAGATCCTACTAATATAAATGAAATTATTTGCATGACTAAGCTAGTTTCCATCATTAAATTACATAGTTTTATTAAGTAACTTATGGATATTTAGAGATTCACATTATAATTGGGCTATAAGACTCATTAAATTGATTCCCTATTTAAAAATGTGTCAATATTGAGTGTATTCATACTTTCTAAAATGCCTTCAACAACATGAAAAATTATTTACTAAAACCTCCATAATTATGAAAACCACTAAAAAAATGACTATCATTTGTACACATTCTACTCTAATCACAATCAAGTAAATGCTTTCACAAGATGCATATAGAAAAGAGTATATAATCTATTAAATTATCTGTGCATTGATTTTATGAGACCCAATACACCAAAATTTATTGTGATTGTCTTTTTAAATAATTGTATACTAAAAAATTCAACATTAAATGCTATAATAAACTACTTCTATTATTATCTTTATGGATCCACTTTGACATTTATTCTCTAAGCCTTTCTTTCCTATTGATAGAATGGGAAAGTGGATAATGCTCCTCATGGAATTTGACTTAAAGATATATTTTAACCAACATGCCTCCAATTCATTTTTTTGGAAAAGGACATCCAGATTTTAAATTAATATATAAAACATATTTTTAAAGATTCTTATTTATCTTAATTTGTTCTAAACATGAGTTAAATCAGATGACAAAATAATAAAATTAAAAATTTCCCTTTAGTCAAAATTTCATAAGGTTTCCATGGTGCATTCAAGACTTATTTTTTATGACAAAAAAAATATGATTGTAAACACACAGGTAGTATTTCATGTACCTTATTTAATACTTAAAATAGTTTATGGCCACACATATCCTAAGTTGAGAATCATGTTTTATTTATTGCCACATGCATATGTATTTTAAATGAAAAGAACCAATCATAGCCAAAAATATAGTCAATAAATCAATGCAACCATGGAGTAATTATTTACTTTATAATTTAGTTTTACTTCATGATTTAATTTGGGAAGACACATGTGTTGGTTTGTAATAACATTTATTTAGTGATCATATATATTACTTTTTATGTTTAAAATTTATGATCTTAGGTTGGATTATTTGTTTTTTTAAAACTAATGAATATGGACATGTGGAAATATAAATAGAAGTTAATATTTTAATGAATCCAAATATTCCATCATGATCAATTTAGAACTCAAATAAATCCATGACTCCATGAATTCATGAGTACTGGATATATGCCATATGTCAATTTTCTTAGACTTGTATTTTTAGATGCTATGCTTATATCATTAACCTTATGATTATAATTTTGAAAATGTTGTCTATTTTATGAAGAGAGGAGAATATGGAAATGAAATTAAATCCAAATAATTATATATATATATATATATATATATATAATTTAGACCGATTTTAAAATAAAATGGGATTCCATGATTGTGTCATTATGTAACTATAATTTAATTTCCACTATCTTACTTTTTAACCAAAAAATTTATTAAATAATTATATGTGCTTTATTAATTTATAGATATTATAATAACACTTAATTTTTTATAGGTGTATGTGAATACATCAAATCTATATGAATTGGAATTGATATATGAATGTGTTTGAAGACTTCCTAATTCATCATTTGAAACTCTAAAATCTCTTTAAGCCCATGACTATGAAATCTCTTTTAAGATTTCAATTTTAAGATAAATGTATGTGAAATTAATATAAACATAATTGTCTGAAAATGATTACCATTTATAAAAACTTTTCACAATGAATATCCAGGATCATTTTATAAGTTCAAAGAGGAATAGTAAATTGAATTTTCAAACTGTAATCACCATATTTTATTTTAAAACTCCAGGATCATATAGGTAAATCAAGACAAGATTAAGAGTGAATTTATGAAAGAAAAATCTATAATTACTTGGAATAAATCACCAATATGGAAAACAAAATTTAATGGGGTTTCCAATATGGTTAAGATATCCATATTGCCTAATTTCAACCTCAGGATTATGTTTGACATAAACCTCTAACAGAGATTTATGGTTCATATTAGAACTTCACTAGAAAAAGATTTATATATTTTGAAGATTGTCATGTCACCATTGAATGGATTTATAGAGGACATAATTGATTCATTAATGGAGGATAATATTCCATAATTTTACACAACATATAATAATATCATAATTTTAATTTAGTTTACATAGATTCTCAACAAATTGATGGTTGGATTTAAAATAAAAATGATAGATAAAAAGAGAGGTAGCAATACACATGTTTATTTTCTCATAAATGAAATGTATAAGATAAAGAATTCCACAATATTTATGGTATATCATGATAATCCTTAACATTAACCATGAATTTTAAGTTACTAAAGTATAAATATTATTCATAAAACCAATCATGAATGTGTCTTGAATAGATGAGGATTGCTAGTTTTTTGCTCAAGTGTTGAAGGTAAAACAAGTGATTAATGGAAGATTAATTTAAAAATGATAAGTATTTATGGAATTGGAAAGATAAATTTTATTTTTAAATATTTTTTTTAATGCTAGGAATCTTTTTTTTATAGGGTTTAGTTTATACTTTATATTATTATTATTATTATTATTATTATTATTATTATTATAATATATATATATATATATATATATATATATATATATAAGCATGATCACATGGAAACCTTTTTAGATGTGTCAATAACCCATAAATGTTTTAAATACATTATATTGGCATATTTTATTAATTATCAAGACTTTTGGGAGGCTTTTCAAAATTAATAAATCACTATAGATGTTTTGTATGTTTTTCACTATTCTCCTAAATATCAATTGAGACTGATATTATAGATGTTCTATCTTAGAGTGTTCATCAAATGAAATTTATTTGCTATATTATTGGTTAGTGGTATTGAGTGTTCACTATTCTATCCATTTATTTGTCTTAACTCTAGTTTTAATTTAATTGATAAGGATGAGTGTGATTTTTCAATCTACTATTGTTAATTTATCTCAAAAAGTGATTTTTAAAAAAATTACTCAAAAATTATTAATGCTTAGATTATCTATTGTGTTTATTCAAATTTGAGTGAATTTTATATTTGATAAAAATTATTTTATCTA
Organism: Torreya grandis; assembly: GCA_037957365.1. NCBI lineage: Eukaryota > Viridiplantae > Streptophyta > Pinopsida > Cupressales > Taxaceae > Torreya > Torreya grandis. Next base: position 852,218 of record JARHVA010005439.1, read on the forward strand.
TAATATATCTTATAAAATGTCTTATTTAACAAAAAATAATATCTTAGTGAAGTTTTTAACCTTCTTTTCTTCCCTACCCTTTCACTCCTTTTGATGTTAATCAATCAAATTCAAACATTATACAGTAGCATCATTATCAATATCTATATTTATGTAGATATAATATTATCATGAGGAACTTCTCTATAAATCCATAATTTCATTGGATGTCAATATTATTCTATTACTAATTATCTAAAAAATTGCATACTTTCAACTTGTGAATTATATTACTCTTTGTGATCCTACAATCATAAGGTTTATCATTTCACATGTTAGAAACTATTTAAAAAATTAAATCAATAGGTAACTAGTTCTAAAAGGATAACACTAAGAAAAAATAGAAACCTTGAACAAATATTGTGATTAATATCTACACATTCCAAATAAATAAGAGTGAATACTAAGCAAACCTAAGATAATTAAAAAACATAATGTTAATAGTTTAAAAAATGATAATGAACAAATTTATAAATCACAACATGTCTCATTATATCCACATCTCAGTCTGGATTGGTACTAATCTATCATTGAGAGGTACACATAAGAACTATGTTTAATAAGGATAGGCCAAGAATATATAAGACTCAACAAAGCTCAGCAACTAATATAAATTTCAAATCATTGTCTATCTCTAGTAGTCTCATTAGAAAAAATAATAGTAAACATCCTTGGATATGTACGTGAGTTACTTAGGAATCCTAATATATATCTCCCTTATTTAATGCGAAATGGAACATGAACCATGGAAGAACACATTACATCTCTCAGATCTAATTTGAGACTCTTAAACATTGACAATTAATATATTTTATGTAGTTTTTTCACATTCACATTATAATATGGACCATATAACTAGTTCCTAAATCTAGTAGAAAACTCCATTTACATCTAAAATTATTTTTAGATCATTTTACTAGCATAATTTGTCCATATTATGGATCATACTTTTTATACTAGTAATTCTATAGTGTCAATAGGGAACAAAAACAAAAATTAATAACATTAAACAAATAATCCAAAAGTTGTAAAATGAGGTTAGACTCTTGTATCATATTGTGATAAAATTAGATATTTAAAAACACACTTGAATAATGACTATTCTTACGTGTTCAAAAATAATAAATTATTTAAAAAATATTTTTCTGAAGGCATCAACATTCAAATCTAGATGAATTGTTAAAGACAAGTCCTCAACACCATTTATAACATCAATCTAAATGTCTTGATGTTAAACACCATTCCCAATGTCAATCAAAATGTCCTAGTGCACAATGTTGTACCAATCAAAAACATATTTATTTTGAGACATACTAATCCTAATCATCAATTTATTTTTATGATAAATTATTTTATAGAGATGAAATTAAAAATTATATTTAAGCCTTGTTTTCAAACATCAATAATGCATAATCATTGCCAAATAATTCAAAAAAGAATGAACTTTATACAATTTAATGCATGGTGAAAAAATAATAAATGATTTTATTAGCCTCTAAAATAATGTTTGAAATACTAGTGAGGATAATATAACACAAAATTACACACATCAAATATGTTTATATATCTAAATCCGGTCACAAGTGCTTTACAATGCTAATTTCTAAAAAATATTGAGCCATTTGACTTACACTCAAATATATGAATCTCTTTCACCATTATTCTATCCATTTATTTATATATAGACTCAATATCTCTATTAACTATCACTACCACACATGAATTTTTAATTCAATGATCAAATCACTTTATTTCACTTTTAGAGTGATTTCTGCCTCAGGTTAGTTATCCTTGCTTTCATAGGACATGTCTTTTTTATGTAGGCAAGTCCTCCACCATAGAATTTTCCACTTACTACACCCTATACCCATGACATTTAATGACTAGTTTCCAAAATTTTAAATATATAAATGGGTCATCCTACACATTATACGTACTAAAGAAAATTATTAAATAAAAAAACTATATGAAAATAGCAATGCCTCATTCCAAAGGGCATTGATATCTATATGACATATATCTATTACAACACTATAAATTGAGATAATATACCATATTCTTCCCAAATTAAATATAAATCACTAGAAATAGTCAAGAATAAATTCTAAATCATTCCAAATCAAGTCAAGATCTAACATTACCAAGTATCAAATATAAATTATTAGTTGAATATATAGAAAAAGAACCCAATTTCAAAATCACACCATGTTGGAGAACTGTGTGTGGTTTGATTCCTTCCTTAAAGTATATAGATATGTAGGTATAAATCAATCATCAATGGTGGTTATTGGGGTTAGCACAACCCAATACACTTCCCACTTTTTTTAAGGTTTATAACTCTCACATATACACCTAGGTTTTCCAAGGAAAAAATAAGTAAAATAGAGGTTTCTATGTAGTATTGATAGAATATAAAAATTTCATCCCTCTCAATAAACATTGGAATAGGATGAAAATAAATTATAGTTTCATCAGTTTCATAGCAAGTAAACATGTAGTCAACATATAAAACTACATTAAGTAGTTAACCAAGGAACACAAACTTGTCCATACATAACCACATGATTTATTTATAGATTTGAGATATAATAAGATTAAATTTTCCTATTTTTCACTACCAAGAACCTGCTAGAATCAACCAAGAATAATATATTGAAGTATCTCATTGTTGGTTGTACTCACTATATTTATCATAAGCCACTTGTCAATCAATTTCAATCAACTCAACATTTAAATTCATATTTATGTTTGAATGTTTTATATTATAATTTGAATAATATTTAAATGTATTATACCTATTAAACATTTTTAAATAAAAAATATGGTAAATTGAAAATTGATTTTTTATATTGTTGTCCTAGGGTTTCAGTTAAATTCATTATTTCCATACAATAAAGAGAAATTTGATCATATTTTTTAATATTTAATTGATTTTTGTTATATAATTTATCTTCAACCTAGATATTTTGGATTAAATTATTTTGGCCCAGACATAGAGAAATAATGAAAAAGTATATTCAAAATTCAATTTGTTTAGTTTTGTACATCAAATAAGCTTTAAAATGAAGTTTATGAGAGTTGGCTCAAGAAAAACCACAAACATGTATAATCAACCCATACAAAATAAAACATAAATAATTAAATAACAACCTAATTAATAATTTGAATCACAAATGACCTAATAAACTCACCCTTTATCCAAAGGGGTATATAAGAAAAAAACTAGAGCAATGACTTTGAAGTCATCAAATAAACTTTGAAGCAACTAAAATTGGGGTTTCGTACATATTGGTATTGATAAAAAAAATGTCACCCCATACATAAGATCACTCTATGAGTTATGGCATAAAAGGTTGATGAACATGATCAAGCTCTACTCATTCCCTATGAACATCATACCATACTATATTAAAATACAATCAATGTCTATCCAACTACATTAATCCACATAAATCTCCACCCAAAATCACATGAAGGTGACCAACCCGTATTATTTATGGTGCATCTTCCTAATGTCCGACAAATCTAATGACCTTTGTTCAACATTTATAGTTATAGAAACCCCTATAAACTTTTACTATCATTGATTACTGATCAAATAACAACTAAATGCTATATCATCTCCACTTATTAGGTGAGAGGTGAGAATCTATGCAATGAGAGAAATAAAATTAAATAATCCTATTTACTCCATCTCAAGAATATTAGGTATAAAACCCCAAAAATGTAACTAAAAGCAATAACATAATCTAATAAACTATCAATAGAGTATATCCCTATCTTGAGACTATTAGCTCATATAAGATGATTGAATTACTAATAACTTAGAACAAGTTGGTAGGTCCATCAGGACCATAAACCTCAACCATATACAACTCCTCCTTATCAAAGGAAGTTTTATAATAAATACAATATATGGAGTAAGTAAAATAAATACTACTAGAATCATCCACATAATTTGACTTAACTTTATTTTTATGTGGAGAGTGGGATCATCAAGAAGGACATACATCTACAAAATGTCCATTACCACCACATTTGAAACATTTTGTCTCTTTCTTGTGCTAACAATATCCAAAATAATGTGAATTACTAGAATACACATAGGAGTGAGAATAATACGTATGGTGTTGTTTGTGTTTTGAAGATCGTAGAGAGTAAGGATGATAATGTTATGGAGACCATATAGAATGATGTGGAGAGTGTCTTGGAGAATGATTTATAGATTATCTCAAAGAATTCCTATAAAACTATCATTATACATGGTAGTGATCTCTATTATGGGAATTATTTTTTGTATAGTGAGCCTCTTCAGTAGACATACTCTTCTTCTTTAAATTTTTTTGCTCATGATGAGTCAATTACTCACAAATAGAGTTAAATGTGGCACCATTAAGCTTATCAATAAGCTATAGCATTTCAACAAAATTGGTGTATATATAACTAAGGTTATTTAATGTGATGGAAATCGACATGTCATCATCTATCTCTACATTGGTTATGTAATATTCTTGTTTTAATATTTTCATTGGAGAAATATATTAAGATATATATTCATAAATGCTAATATTATTATTAAACAACTGCATTAATATATCAATCTTCTCATAGGTAGGTTTTTTTGGCATATAGATTTTTTAACACTTTCCAATATTGCTAAGAATTACTTTTAATGCCTTACATATGGATAATTACTTGAGCGGAACATGATGATTTCAACAAAGTAAGGGCATGTTTTTCATGCCTTTTAAGCTCAAGTAATTTGGCATCTTCAGTTGGTGGTGTGATTTATTTTTTCCATTATTTCCCACAAATCATAAAAAATAAGTGTGGTTTCCATATTCATTGGCCATTCCTTTTAGTTTTTTGGTTTTAAGCATCCATTTTTAGATATTAAGCTCAAATTTTGTTTCTATGGTTCTATCAAAACAATTAAATCTATAGGAGTTTGGACTTGACCCACCAAATAAATTCTAATTACAAAGACTCTAAGACTTTGTAAGAAAATATAAGATAATTACACCATTATTGCACTAAAATTTAAATTTTCCACCACTTATAAAGCCCTTTACATAAAAAAAGAGAATAGAACCTTATATATACATGATAACATTACATTTTTCTCATTACAATGCCTTTGTCAAATCAAGCTTATTATAAAACCAATGTAAAAAATAAATTTGACCAAATTTTTTTTTTGAAAGGAATTAAACTTTTTAACTCTCTTTGGAAGATTCCTTTGCCAAATTATCATAAACAAATCCTCTAGGAACAAGTTGAAAATATAAAGGGAAGATGATTTTTTAAACCAAACTTTCTAAAAAAATATTTGCATGTAAAATCTGTTTAAAGTGGTAGTCACTTGAACTCAAAAACTAAATGTGCTAGGTTTGTACTATGGTATAACCCAAAGGGATTGAATAAGAGAAATAACCTAAATATTTTCATCTTGAATTTACTTGAAGCATGAATCCCATAAGTATTAAAATAAAGTCAAATTTATAGTAAATAAACCTAATTATGACATTATTTTGGTTGTATTGTGCTTTTTCATATATAAATTATTATTTATATGCTTGGTGTTAGGGTTGGAAGATGAAAAATATGTCTTGATAGTGATATTGTTCCACATTTATATGTATTGTTAATCTATTTTATATGTTATGTGTGTTTGATTATTTTTGTGGAGTCATCGTATAGGTTTGTGTTTTAGTGTAATGCCACCGCTTTTCTCCAATGTCTAGTTTTTTACTTTCCTTTTCAATAATGCACCATAAAAAGATATTTTATTTTATTTTTAAATCATTTAATTAATTTGACATAAAATTATCTATTGTAAATATTCACCATACAGGTTTTAATGCTTTATTAGAGGATTAAAAAATAGTAATTGATATTACCAAACTATTCTCAGGCTGCTACAAGTATGTAGATTGTGAAGCATCATACAAGTTATCCTTGTTTGGTGTGCTATGTCATATTTGTATGTTTATTCCTCCTCATAGTTTTCTCATTTGACCTAGCTTTGATACCACTTTTCAGGCCTAGATAGAGAGAAACAATTATAAAATATATTCAAAATTCAAATTGTTTATTTTTGTACATCAAGTAATCTTTAGAAAGAAGCTTACATGAGTTGGTTCAATAAAACCAACTAATGAGTATAAAAAACCCATTAAAACAAAAAAAACTAAAACATAAATAAACAAAATAATTAAATAACAACCTAATTAATAATTTGGATCACAAATAACTCAACATGAGTTCATGATTTCCATGCACACAAATATTTTATTCTATTGGTTTTCATTTTATTTTTCTTACTTTTTGGAACTATGTTTTAGTAGTTTTCAAATTGACATGAGTTTTAATTCTATGAAATTTGGCCATCATTTTCACTTGATCCATGGTTTGAGAGGTAGTTATCAAATACTTGATCTAATATAAAACACTATATATTGGATTTAGCCACCACATACCTAACAAGTATATCAAAAGTGCATCAATTTTTTAGCTTTTCATACATAGGAAGCATTTTTAGTAATTTTTTATTTATAGTGCACCAGAAATTTAATGGACTTGGGATGTTACTCTCAATTCACATTATATATGGGATAGTATAATCCTTCAAAGTAAGTTCCCCTTTGAGCCTTTTTCACTTTTTACAATTGGGACCAATATATCTAAGAGCGTACTACTCAAACATACCCTACCTAATTACACATATTCAAGATCTTGTTACACATTTTAATAATTCCATCTTATGACAACCAATAATATAATATATTTTGTTCCTCCAAGACATATTTCTTGATTATTTTTAATTCTTATAGACCATATTTATATTCATTTGGTCCAATCTAAAATTGATAATATAAATATTTTTGCTCAATTAGATAATATAACTATTAAAAGTTTTGTACAAGTCAAAAACAATGTTGATGATGAACATATTAATAAAGATAATTAAATTTATTTTGATAATAAAAATAATCTAAAGGGATTTAATAAAATTGATCTAAATGAGCTTAATGGGGTAGATATGGAGAAAGTTAAAGAACTATCTATTTTTTATCAAGGACCTCATCAATATCCCAAACATGTGGATATAGTTGTCAATGTACTCATATAATCTAACACTACACATGAAGATAAGATTGAAACATAGAAGACACAATAACAAGAGGTTCCTTTTAAAAAAATTTAATACTTCCACTTTAGATGTTCTTGTTTATACTATTTATTGTATTCTCATAGTAACACCTTTAGCTATATATGTTACATCATCTCTAGGTATGGGGACATCAAAAGGCTTAAAATAAATTTATATCCATATTTATAAATAGGAAATATACACACCTTCTTTGATTTTTGTGCATGGTCCAACACCAGTCTTACCTAATGCACATTTATTTGATTAGTTTGTTATAACCCTAAATGTTAACACATTAAAAATAGACAAATTTACCTCTAGAGCCAGTCATTCAATGGATTCCCATAATTTTATTCATGATCATTTATAACATACAATATAAAATTGCCTATTACTAGTATGATTCATATATCCTAAGTGCCCACTCTATGAATATATAGGTGATCTTGAATAGCATATTTGATAACCTCATGCAGCATACTTGGATTATGTATACAATGAAAAATTATTAACCAATATTTTCCCATGAAGCCTCAAATAATACTTTTATAAATGGTTTTATGATATTATAAAAAATTAGTTAAATCATTTGTCCATTTATTAAATATGTTTATATCACATTTCTCTATTACATTAGTGAAAAATTATCTTATGCATAAATCAGTAAACTCAATCAAGGTCCCACTTTGCCAATTAGTGAATATGTTTTTTGATATAAAAATATGCTAGCTAAGTTGACCAATTATATGGAAAATAATGAATTAAATATTAATTCACATAAATTTTTATATCACCACTTCATGAGGCTATCATGTTCAACAAATTCAAATATTATTATGAGTTATGCCATATATTAAAATAATGAAAATTCAAGATCATAGCTTTGAACAAACTTAAGTATTCCCAAATGCTCCAACTAATTCAAATATTAAATTCCAAAACAAACCAAGATACAAGGTCAAATATAATGAATTCAAAACTATTTTTAATGCATTATCACAATTAACGAATAAAACTTAGTTGATAGCTTCTTGAAGGAGCCAATTTTTATAGTTATCATCACCTCTTCATATATTTTTACAAAATTTAATTGAGTAAAATCCCATATTTCTCCTTACACCTCAGAGGCTGACATGACAAAGTATCAACATAAGGGATTCAAAAATAACACATAGTATGACTATAAAAATGTATCATGCATTCTAGAAACATGTTTTATATGCTAAGACATAAGATACAAAATTTTATTGATGAAAATAATATTGAGTTAAATACACCCAAAGAGGAGGCTAGACCACAACAAAATGAAAATGAAAAGTTGAAAATATTAAATAATGCATTTCAAATCCATGGAACAATATAAACTAAGGATAATTTAGACGTACACCATGTATTTAATGCACGTACTCTTCTAACATATGGACACCCAATAAATGGTATTATTAATACAATTAAAAGGACATCATCAATAAGTCTTGTGATAACATTTTATTATAGTGAGATTTTTTATGATGATTTAGATAGATATGGACTCTTTATTTAATCTTATTTTAATTAAAAAACCATACTCAGTGTCATGATCATTAATGGGTCAAATGAAAATACATGTATAATTATACTTATTTTCACTCTTGGGTACACAATGCATGATTTATAAGATACTTAAAAATTAGTTATTGTATTAAATAGACATACACTTAATAATATTGGACATATAGTTATACCTCTTCAAGTTGGTTCACTAATTATTTCTACTTGATTATTAGCCTTACCAAACACAAGTTATTTTGACATGTTATTAGGATTCCCTTGGATATAAAATATCTGTGAATTTACATCCATAATACATCAATGTAACAAATATATTATTTTAATCTAGTGGTAAAATTTTTATGCATTCACTATGAATACCCTCTATAGTCAATGACATATCCTCCTTCCCCCTTTCACCAAAATTTGTTATTACACCTATTCAAGATAATAGTGTAGATATAGTTGTTGTACATATATAAGATATTTATATATATTCAATTCATATGATAGGATTACACCTTCCTATAGAATAATCTTTACACCAAATATTTATTCAAATTTCAAAGATAACTTCATATTCTACAGTGCATCCTAATATAATACCTCAGATAGTTCGGTATGTTCCACAACAAACATAGGGAGTGAAACATTATTATAGTATAAAATGGACTCCACCAAGTTGTATGCCCTGTAGAGTTACACATATACATATTATTCTATGAGAAGTGATCATGATAGTTATATTATAACACCTTACTCCTTTTCAAATTCATATTCATCTACATGTATCAATTTTCATTCAAGGATAGTCAACCTCCCATTATATAATACAAGAATAAATTACATTCCTCCCATTAATGGTATAATTGGTAGTTTATTTTATATTGTGCACAAATTTTAAAAATACATAAATAAAAAATAAAAAATACAAAAATATTTTAAAATTTCAAAAATCATGACATAAGCATGGCATGATTTTTTAGTTTACTTATTTACATATGTTATTTATTACATATTTTGGTAAATAAAATAATATTTTTGATACACACATGAATTTCAAGAGGTACACAACTATGATGAAAGACATACATATTATACATGGATTCTTACATGTTGGGATCCCCTCTACTTAGTAGACATGCATATATTTAGGGCATATTATTCTACAGGTTACATTATCATAGGTTATATCTATCTATGAACACTATACTATGTTGATTTATATATTTATTAAAAGTGTCTTGATATTTACTCATATATTACATCATGCTACATAGATATTCTAATTTTGTATGATGTGACATTGATATGTATGGATGGTGTAGACTAGTTTTCACTTATTCTATGATTTTTAGATGATGTAACTTTCTTTCATGATAACATATACATTTATTTTTTATGTTGTAGGGACAACTATCCTTGTGTGCACAACATATTTATGTCCATTGTTTACAAAGTACATTGTCTTTTGTGAGCATTATGTGACCTTGTTTGTTATGGCCTTGTGTTATATTACACGAAATTGCATGTTCTTATTGTTGTGATTGATTTTTATTTATTAGTTTTTCCATGATCCATATCCTTCACGTTTACTATTTATCCTTATTTAGAGATGGTTACTTTATTGTTTGCCTCATTTCTATATTTATCTTGATAAGACACTTGTATGCCTAGCATTATATATGTTTCATTCATACCTTGACCACATAATCTATACTATGATAATGTAATATTCACATGTTAACATGATTATATATTTATCACATGTTATAATTAATTCTTCTTTTGAGACTAGTGACTTGTAGGCTACATCCCTCATCTCGAAATGGGTACAGTACAATGGAATTGTCTTAGATATTCAAGCCTCCATGAGTATAAAACATGGGTTTAATGATAAAATATAGTATTTAAATATTTAAAATAATTTATAAATTATACAAATTAAAAATATCATCATAATGATACTAATTATGGAAGCATATGACATGCATATGCACTCACTTTACATATATTTGAGAATAAAATCATATGCACTTGGTGAATATTCATTGGCATATGGAAAATAATTATAGGAAAAAGAATTATAGGTTTCAAATATAGTTAAAATTAAGCATATATGTGCACATTATTCTATATTATTTTTCATAGATTCAGGGAGCATGATGTTGGTTCAAGCACATATATGCACTTTTCAAATAAAAAATGCATGATGTTGGTTCATACACATATATACATTTTTTTATTTCAAAAAGCATAATATTCATTTATGAACAAATAAAATACATTATAATTTAAATATTCAATATAAAATGGTTGTTATTACACTTCAAACATATTGGGACTATGTTCATGATAGGGGCATGAATATTATTCATTCTCTTTCAATCATGTCAATATAATCTTTATCTACATCAGTGTGATTCATTCTATTAAGGGTAGTGTACATTCAAATATAGATACACTCAATGAAATTTGAATCACTTATATTAAACACATTATATGGTTTCACATACTATTATGGGTGATGTGAATTTGAATCTAGTGACACTCAATAGTCTTAGAATCACTTCTAGAGAATATGCCATAGATACATATTATTTGTTATAATACATTGGGTAATTCTCCCCATTCCTGAGAGCTTAAAATTCATCTTTACAAATCAAGGGATTTATTAGTTAATTAAAAAATGGGACTTGATTACTCTCATTCTCCAATGGTTCAACATGAGGAACCATATCTATAAATGTTTGAACAAGCAAGAATATTTATCCAATGATTTAATAGGGAATTATTATCTTTTAAAAATTACATGAAAACATGGTTTCATCATTATATAAGTGTAAGAATTCATTTCTCTCTTTCAATTTAAAAATTACAAAGTTAAAAATTTTCAAATTTCAAATATGAAAAATGACAACTGCATTGGTTATTATAAGTTTTTTATAACTGAGTCCATCGTAATTGAAGATTCCTATCCAAAGGAAAAATGTGTTGTATACACTTAGGTTTATATTTATCCTTTATTTTATTAAATTTGTTAAATAAAATTAAGGTGGAGGGTGTGCATGGGGAGTGGAAATGTATATAACTAAATATGGTCACATGTACTTGACAATGTTAATTCTTGACATATATTGAACCACTTGACTTGCACTCAAAAATATGATTCTTACTCACCATTCCTATATTAATTTATTTTTATGTGGATTGAATCATATTTTCATTTTCATTAATAAAAATTAGTTTCCAATTCAATTTTCAAAACAATTTATATCACTCTCTACCTTAGGTCATTTGTCCCTACTTTCCTGGGATATGTCTATGTTATGTATATAGGTCATCCACCATAGACCTATCCACTTAGTGCGACCATGTCCCTAGACCATTTAACAACTAGTTTAAAAAATTTAAAATATTAATATGGTCATCTGCATGTTTCACAATTTTGCTAAAGTAAACTATTCATAAGGATCACTATATAAATAAATCAAAGCTTTGTTTCAAAGGTACTTGATATCTATATAACATCTATCTATTACACCATTTCACATTGATAAAATGTGTTTTATTATTCCAAATTTAAATATAACTCACTATTATTAGTACAAATACAATTAAAAATCTTTTCAAATCAATTCAAGATCTAAAGTTTTCATTTTTTGAAGCTAAATGATTAGCTACATAAATATAGCTAAGCAACACAATTTCACAATCACACTAGGTTAGAAAAATATTTCAATTTATTCCCTCCTTATATTATCTATATATTTAGGTAGTGTTAAATCATTGATATTGGTGATTGGGTTTAGCTCAACCCATTACACTTCCCCTTCTATTTTTAAATATCACAACTACACATAGGATTTCCAAGGCAAGGAGAAGGAATACAAGATTATGTTCATAATTAAAAAATATATATATATATCATAAATATTATCATACATACACATATTTATAAAAATAATTACATTTTTTCACTTTCATAGTGGACAAATCCATAGTCAATAGACAAGACTATTGATAAATTTTGCCACCATTGGTCAAAGTTGCTTATGTGTAAGTTTTAAATAAGACTCCATTAAAAGATTTAATACTAAAAAAATTATAAAAAATATTTAAAAACCTTAATAATACAAAAATAAATCTCATGAATAGCTCACAAGTCTAATTTTTGATAGAGTTTTTTTATTACTCTAACTAGCTAGTTGCAAGCAAGTGAAGATAATTTTTAAATGCTTAGTATATGAAAAAGAAGAAGATTTAGTTAGAATAGTATTATGATATTTATGTTAAAATATTCCATGATTTTTTTTATGTTATATTTACTTAAATATATGAATAATTGTTAAAAATAATAAGTGCTCTTAAACCCTGCTTAAACCCCAATGGCTCAGTTTTAGGCAGTATGTTTGCATTTTTGAGTTATTTGTTGAAAAAAAAGTTGTGTGATATATTATGGGGAATAAATTACCTTAATAAAAATTAATTTACTAATATTTTAGGTCAAATAATTGATAAAGGCAACTAATTATTATTTTATAAGCATTTCAAGCAAGTAAGAGAGACAATTAGAAATGACACTTTTTGAGATGTTTAAGAGATTTTTTTGATCATATAAAATGGTTTAAATTATGGTATGTGTTATTAAAATTAATAATTAATAAATAATTATGTATTTAGGCATCATAAAACTCAATAAAAGGTCAAAATTGAGACATGTAGTCACTCAAAAATGAAATTGTGTAAGCTAGGAAAGACCAAAAAGTGCATATTTTAAGTTTTATTATATGAAATATTTTTAAAATTGATGAAAAGATATTTTTTAATGTAATTTAATTTTTAAATATATTTTAATTTATTTAATATAATTTATGAGATACAAAATGGAAAAACATAGGTCTATTCATGAAGGAAATCAAGGTGTTTCACTATTTTACTCACAAATGGAGTTAGAAATTAGTGTTTCAGGTCCTTAAAAAGGTAAAAATGATTTTTAAATGTGTATAATTTATTTAAAATTATTATTAAATTAAAAACAATTTAAAATAGGTTCAGGTCAAAGAAAAACATCTCTAGGTCACCCTACGGGCAACATGCAAACATTTATTTATGAATTTTTGTTTGGGATTTTGGTGAAGCATTTTCAATATTTTTAAAATTTTGTAGGTATTAAAAATTAAAACCTATATAATTATCATATTATTATTATTTTATGTCTTAAACTCATTTTATACCCCTAATCCAAATCAGAATTTCTTGAGGCCTAAAGAGCACAAAATGGCATTTTTGAGAGTCATAGATGGAATTTGCAGTTGAAAATTTATTTGAAGGTCTATTCCACCATGGTTATGATGTAAAAATAATTTTTATAATACTTAAATAATAAAATATTTAAATTTCATCATGTTTTAGGTTTTCACTATGCATTCAAGAAGCTTGTCAAACCATAGAAGATGTACACTTCCATGTTGAACAAGTATGGAGAGTTATCTTGTTCATAATCAAGCAAATTTTGAGAAATGATATTACATGAATTTTTAAACAATTAAAACATGAAATAATTTATATCCTAATAAACTCCACTTTGGGATAATTTTAGAGAGTTAAAAGAAGAAACATGCATGCAAGATATCAAAATGATAACTAAAGTCAAAATCCAAGATCCATGCAAAATAACTCAAGATAAACTCCAAGTTACAAGTAAAGATAAGTCAAGTAAAAATCCAAGATGAAATAAAGGTAATTGAATTAAAAATTCAATATGCATGCAAGATCAAAATAATTTAAGTGCAAGTTCAAAAGAAGTTGACTGAATTTAGTCAAATATCTCTTCAAGACTAAACCATAAAACATGCATGTCAAATATCTTATGTTTTCAAAGCATAAACATGCTTATATCTATCTCTTATGAAATATTACAAATAATTAATTTTTAAATAAAAATATTATACATTTTAATTTGGTTTGAGTTGAAATTTGAGTTGAATTTTAGTTAGGTTCACTTTGAAGTAGGAGTGAAGTTGGACTAGACAAGGGACTCGTCTCCTAGTTGAAGACTACTTTGTCTCCTCTCTTCTTTATTTATTTTATATAAGTATGTTATATTTTTAGAGAATATGATGATATTATGAATTTTTATTACATAAAATATTCTAAAATTTATACTACCTCACTTTTAAATCAATAAAGAGCTATTTTTTCCTCTATTTTTAAGTTTTTCATGAAGTGTGTTCTTAATGTTCATTGATGTAACTTAATGAATGAGTATCCTATGTTTATATCTAAATATCTTATCTTTATGAAGTAAATAATAAATATTTTAGGTCATATAAATTTTATAATTCTTATTTATATTTAATTTGGAAGTGAATTCAATTATTATACATTCCTTCCAAGCTAGTGTGAGTGTTTGTCTAGAACTCTATGTGAAATATTGATGCAAGGATAATTGTATGAAGATGAAGTGAATGTGTGAAATTTATTTATCTTAAAAAGTGTGTCAATTATGGGCATAATTTACCTTAACATTGTTTTATCACCCCAATTTTTAGTTTTCATTTCCAATTTTAACTTTAGCATTGTTCCTTATACCCTTTTCCTAGTTGAGAAAGCATAAAATTAGATATTTTAGAGAGAATTAGGTGAGTTTACTAAATGTAACCAGAAATTAATATGTATTTTATCTCTAATATAATATCACACACCATAGAGAGTTTAATTTTTATCAACATGATTAAAAATAGGCACATGTTCAGGCAAGGGTGCACTGTTGAGTGATAACAATTTCTAGCATGCCTAGTGGGACCATAGAACATAATATTGATAAATATTGGTGCTAGTTTTATAAATTTTTATAAAATACATTTCTCAATTAATTATAATCTATTGAATCCAAGCTATATATAAATGGTTTAAACAATCCAAGTTATTATGCACATTAATTGGTATGTATTTTAGTCCTCTATTTTGTGAAAATGCATCTTTTATTCCTTCATATCCTTTATATCAAGCTGAGAATATTTATGGATTAACCTCAAGTACATATGGATAAATAAGATATTATTTTTTTCATGATATTTACCACCCTCCCAGACTTGTGTTTCTAATCAACCTTGGTAAAATCATGGTCTTCCCAATCAGCCTAAAACAATGTGCAAGAGATAATATTTAAATTTGAGAGACAATGTATAGAGAGTGATAGGGAAGAGGAATATAATAGGCATCAATAAGAACATGAATATCAGGCCTACATACATCAGTAATATATAGAATCATTGACTAAATACAATGAGGCTATAAGAGAATAAATGAAATAGTTTTCCATGAGAGTACCATGAATTGAGTCCAAAACCCCATGTTAGAAAAAATAAGAAATAAAACCCATTGAACCTTCAAGAGAGTCTATTGATTCAAAATTCCTTGTTTTAAGACTCCTAATCTTATGAAATAGCCTATTATTATGAATACTTCCCCCACTCTTCCCTAAGATCCTAATACCATTCCATTTTAGAAACCTTCCTGGACCAAGACCCCTAATTATGTCATGCCTACTCTTTAGAAAGAGCCTACTCCTATGCCAATCCAAAATCAAGAGATGGATAAATTTTGAGAAGCCAAACAAAGAAAGTTTCGAAGTTTATTAATCCTTCCACCTATTATCCAAGTTGAATTTTTCCATGAAGATCAAGGCATATAAAATGGTGATAGGATTATTTTTGAGTGGAAAGAGAAGTATGAAGCATCCCTAACACAAGTTTATTTCCCTTCTTTAATTTTTTTTTGAATTAAACTATTAGTTATAAACATTAAAACCTTTTTAATGCATATTAAATCCCTAATCCCATTCAAGAGTATCCCATCATGACTTCTATTCATATGTCACCAAATGGAACTTATTACCCTCCCACCATCTCACTTTTTTATGGAGGACATATGGTATAGAAGGAAAAAGATGAACATCTAGGTGAAGAGGAGAATTTATCAAGTGAGGATGATCATGAGTTATGTTTGTGAAATGAGATTAAATTTTAAATATAATAAGATCATGTTGTAATCCTTGAGGAGACATTTAAAAACCAAATTTTACTTTCAAGCAATACTCAAGAAGTGTATCATGAATATGTTCAAGATGATATGGCAGTAGCTAGTAAAATTGTAGTAGTGGTTTCAGAAGGTAACAACCCTATACATGAGCTGAGTAAAGATAAAAAATAAGATGTAGTGGTTCCTAGAGATAAATATTTTGATATCCTTGAAGATATTTAATAATTTATAGTAGTTTAAAATCAATATGTCACAAAAATCTAAGAACATTGTTCTAGTGAGCAACTAAAATTTAAATTTGTTCTTATGGACTAAAATGTGGTTACATTGGAGAGATTTATTAATTGTGAAGAGAAACATGAGGTGAGTATTGAAAAAAAAGATGAATTATTTTGTATTAGAGATAATTTTTCTTTATTTTATTCAATTGGAGACAAGACAAAGAGGTTGACAAGTAATGAAAGAGTTGATCCAACCAAAATGGCACTTAAACAACAATTTATTCCTCATCTGTGAAAAACACATGGAGAGAACCTAAGAGGTTTTTATTTTGATTCAGGTGGAATGCCATATTTTACATAATATTTTTATATTTCACTTTCTTCCAATTGTTTCTATGCACATGTTTTTTAGTAGTTTAGTTTTCACTTTCCTCTAAGTGTTATCTTAGACTTTTTCAATGGGAACTTGTTATAGTTTACAATTCAATAAGTGATTATGCACAAGTATTTTAGTTACTTGATGGAATTTCAAGTTTTATATATTTTGATATTTTCATAACTCTATATCCCAATGGATAGTGTTATTGGTCTTGAGTGTTTTACAGGCAAACATCCCAACAAAATCACCAAGAATGTTGATAAAAATTTCCACCATTGGTCAAAGTTGATTATGTGAAGTTTTTAAAGAAGACTCCATTAATGGATTAAATACTATAAAACGTATCAAAAATAACATAAAACCTTCATCAGGGAAAAACCATGCTCATGAATAGCTCATAAGTCCAAATTTTGACAGAGGTTTATTTTATTCCTCTAACTAGCTAATTACAAGCTAGTGAAGGAAATTTTAAAATGATTGGTACATGAAGGTGAAAAATAGTTATTTAAAATGGTATTGGGTTAGTTATGGTAAAATATTTCATAAAAATTACATGCATTGGTTTTAGGTTATAGATACTTAAATTTATGAATAAATGTTAAGAAGAAAAGGTGCTCTAAAACCCTTCTTAAACCCCAATGGCTCAATTTTAGGAAGTATGTTTGATTTTTTGAGTTCTTTTCTAAAAATAAAACATGTTTTGAGATATTATGGGAAATAAATGAAATTATTAAAACTTATTCAATAAAAAATTTAGTGCAGATAATGGGGAAAGGCAAAGGTACAAGAATTAGGGTTTTAAGCAAGAGAGGCAATCAAAAAAGGATTTTTTGTGAGGTTTAAGAGATTATTTGAGAATAAAAAAGGTTGTAATGATAATATATATTATTATAGGTACTAATTAAAAAATAATTTAGTATTTAGGCCTTATAAAACTCAATAAAATGGAAAAATTGAGACTTACATGCGTTCAAAAATGAAATCATGCAAGTTAGGAAACATCAAAAAGTGTATATTTTGAGTTTTATTAAATTAAATATTTTGAAATTTGATATTTAGGTGTATTTTTATATATAAATGGAAAAACACATGTCTGATCATGAAGGAAATCAAGGTTTTCACTATTTTTCTGACAAATAAAGTTATAAATGAGTGTTTCAATTCCTTCCAAGAGAAAAAATGATTTTAAAGTGTGTATAATTAATTTAAAGGTGTAATTAATTATCATTAAATTAAAACAAATTGAAAATAGGTCTAGTTTAAATAAAAACATGTCCAGGTCACCCTATGGGAAGCAAGCAGACACTTTTTATGAATTTTTGTTTGGGATTTTGGTGAAGAGTTTTAAATATTTTTGAAATTTTCCAAGTTTAAAAAAAAATAAAAAAAAATAATTATCATATTTTGAGACCTTTAACTCATTTTAGACCTCCTAATCCAAATCAGGGTCTCTTGAGGCCTAAAGAGCACAAAATGGCATTTTTGGGAGTCATAGGTGGAATTTGGAGTTGAAAATTTATTTGAAGGTATATTACACCATGATTATTATTTTAAAATAATATTTAAAAAAATTATTTTATCAAATAATTCATATTCATCAATTTTCAATTTCTCAATGTGTATTTAAGAAACTTGTCAAACCACAAAAATGTATACTTCTAAGAAGAACCAATATGGAGAGTTGTCTTTTTCATCACCAAATAAATTTTTAGAAATGAGATTCCATGAATATATCAAAAATTAAAACATTTAATAATTTATCCCCTACTATTCCCCCTTTGGGCTAATTTTAAAAAGTTAAAAGAAGAAACATGCATGCAAGATATCAGGATGATAATTGAAGTCAAAATTCAAGATGCATGAGAGATAGATTAAGTCAAACTCCAAGTTAAAATTCAAGAAAAATAAATTAAAATTTTTAAGATACATGTAATAAAAAAATAATTTAAGTGTAAGTTTGAAAATAATTGACTGAATATAGTCAAAGATCTCTTTAAGACTCAACTATAAAGGCATGCATTTCAACTTTTTGACTTTTTCAAAGCATCAACATAATTATCTCTCTCTCTCCTATGACATATTTCAAATAAATAATGTTTAAACTTAAAATATGTTATTTTTTTATTTTTTTTGAGTTGAAATTTGAGTTGAAATTCAGTTAGGTTTAGTTTGAAGTAGGAGTGAAGTTGGACTAGACAAGGTACTCATCTCATAGTTGAAGACTGCTTTATCTCCTCTCTCTTCTCTTAATTTTATTTATGTATGTTGTATTTGTAGATAATATGATGATATTATGCCTTTGTATTGCATAAAAACTTCAAAAATTTGTACTACATCACCTTTGAATCAATAATGAACCATTTTTTTCTTTATTTTCAAGTTGTTCATGAAGTGTGTTCTTAATGTTCATTGATGTAACTTATTGAATGGATGATTTTCCTATGTTTATGTCTAAATATATCATATTTATGCATAAAATAAAAAATATGTTATGTCATATAAAGTGTCTAAGTCTGATGTATACCTAATCTAAAAGTGAATTCAATCATTATTCATTCCTTCCAAGCTAGTGTGAGTGTTTGTCTAGACCTTTGTGAGAAATACTAATGCAAGAGTCATTGTCTAAAGATTAAGTGAATTTTTGTAGGTTATTTATCTTCAAAATTATGTCAATCATAGAGATAATTAACCTTACCATTGGTTCATCACCCCAATTTTTAGTTTTTATTTTCATTTTCAGCTTTAACATTGCTCCTTCTACCCTTTTCCTAGTCAAGAAAGCACAAAATTAGAGAGTTTAGAGAGAAGTATGTGAATTTACAAGATGAAACCATCCATTCATCTGGATATTAGCTCCAATATAATATCCAAAACCTCAAATATTAACCATTATATCAATATGAGTGATAATAGGT
>JARHVA010005439.1:877500-1060000 GCA_037957365.1 Torreya grandis
TAGAGATATTATTAAAAATTGATTAGAATGGTTTTTAAATTTTATTTTGATGATTTTATATTAGATTAAAATATCTAAATCACCTCTAAGTAGCATTGATTAGAGATATGAGAGAGAAATTGATCAGTCACATGCATATTTGTAAAGAAGCCTATATAGTTCTAAAAATTTGTACTGACTAAAATAAATGAATATGTGGAGAGAGAAGTTAAAAGACTCATATTTTATGTCCATAAATTTTTTAGGATGATTTATATTCTCTATGTCAATAATTTTAGTCATTCTAGTGAGCTAGTCACTAACTAGTTCTGTAGTGCAAAATATGTGTTTCTAGAATTTTTGTTGTTGAAGGCCTTTACATGGTAGACTAATGATCATAAGGGATTGAATATGTTTTATGGGAATTATATTTACTATTAATTATTTTTAGATATTTTTAAATTTGGATGAAGTGTTTCAAAATTTTGTCATGAAGTTGCCTATCTGGGTGAAGACTGGGTGATAGGGTCATGAATTGGGTCTATAAGACTAATGTTTTGCATTATAACATATGTTTTTATATTTTTTATGTTTTTATTGAAGTGTAATATGAGTTTTTTAATTCATAAATTATAATTAAAGGTTCCTATAATGATGTTTGAGGTCAAATTGCTAATGACTAGGTTTTAAGCAAATTAATAGTTTTGAGTGAGCGTTTTGATGAAGTGTCCCTGAGTCCTTAGACCCTAATAGAATATGTCTAATGGAATTTTTGATGAAACTAAGGTCATGAAGTTTCCATAAATATGTTTTTTTCCTATAATTTTATTCTACAAGTGGTATGAGCTTCACCTTTCAAGATATTATTTTTGAGGTAATTAGGCCTAACAAGTCTTTAAGGCTTAATTGTGCTTTCAAGGTGTGAGTGAAGGATTTGTGACTTACTAAGAATAGAGGAGT
The DNA here is from genome assembly GCA_037957365.1 of Torreya grandis. Classification (NCBI taxonomy): domain Eukaryota; kingdom Viridiplantae; phylum Streptophyta; class Pinopsida; order Cupressales; family Taxaceae; genus Torreya; species Torreya grandis. Next base: position 878,440 of record JARHVA010005439.1, read on the forward strand.
TATGTTAAGGTTTATAGATAATTTATTTAAATTTTTTATTTCATTATTTAGGTCTATCTATGCCATAGGGGTTCAATTTATTCCATGGAGAGGATAGACCTAATGCATTATGTCTCTATTAGGCCTAAAAGAAGAATAAGGTCTAAATGTGTTTAGTTGACCTAAAAGTGATTTAAATTTTATTTATTACTATGTTTAATTTGTTATTATTGATATTTTAGGATTGATATAAAATTTATAAAGTTCTTTGGCTAACCAAGAGAGTATGTGGGCAAGTGACTTGTATTTATACAAGGCTAGATAGGCCTATTTGGACTAGAGAAGTGATGATCGAATGAATTGAATATATGACTATTTTGTGGGGAAGAGCATAGAGGAAAGGATGGATATAAAACCATATGACATATTTATGTAATTAATATCTATGATAATTAAAGGAATCATATAGTGAACTAGTGATTGGAATAAGAATGAGGTTTAATAGGCCTTATTGGTTAGTTAAGTGTGTGTAAATATGAAGCAAAGAAGAAGAGGATTGTGTGATATTAAAAAATTAGTGAAACATATAAAATAAATTATATTAATTATTTATAGACATCTACATGATTTCATGGATGCTTTCGTGACAATTCCAAACCATATGAGTGTTATTTGAGCAAAGTAGAAGGGTAGATTCACTTTTTTAAAGAGGCAGTTTGAGAGTGTTGAATGAGTGATATTGTGTTCATTATTTATTAAAAGACTATCAAATTTTCATATTAGATGTGTTCCTAATGTATAATAGTGGATAGAGTAGATAGAGAGCTAAATAAGAGGTCACCATGTGTTGGTTGAACATTAAGGTATTATGAAGGTGATCAAGTTTGTCTTAGCTAAGTTGGTGCTTAGTCAAGAGGGAGTGGGCTATACCTTGAAGGTTGGGGATTTTAGAAGTGTCCTTAAATTGGATGAGTTGGTTTTTATTCAATTATTGTGTTGGTTCCTCCTCATAATTTGGTGCTTACTAAAGCCTAGTTGAGCTAGTACTTGAATAGTTAGGGGTTGGTGTTCCTTGTTGGGTTAGTGCTCAACTAAATTTAATTCATTACTTATAGTACCATAGTCCAAGATGTGTATTAGTAAGTTTTATACCCCATAAGGGTTTAACACATATATCTTGTGTTCATGTGGTATGTTCTTGCTTCATGTTCATATGAATGGTTCTAAATGCATTGTTTAATCACTATATTGTTTTAAATGGTTAATGAATGATAAGTGGAATTGAATACAAAGTTTAAACACTGATTCACCCCCTCACCATTAATTTTGATTCCAAGATTTATTATCATAATATGTCTTTTGAATAGTCTTGATAGCTTGAAGGTGATCCTAGAAGCATGAGATAGGTAAGCAATTAAGGAAAGATAATTAGGAGTTGAGATCTATGGTCAAGGTTATTGAGGAGCATGTATGTACCTTGATGAATATTTAGGATCTTGAACATCATCAAGTCTAATATCAAGGGAATAAGAGTGAAAATAGTTCAAGATAAATGTGGATTAACTCATTGTTAAGGTGAGCAAGTTTGAAAAAGACCATGAGAAAATCATAAAGGTTTTCAATAATTAGTTAAGGGTTTTAAATACAAGTTTGAGATCAAATAAGGTTAAGTGTGATTAGTTTAAGACTGATCTAGTTTCATTTAATATTGAACACGAACATATTGAAGTCAAGATAAGTGAGTTTGAAAAAGAGCAAAAAGAGCTAGATCTAGTCAAAGAATGTGCCAACATGAAGAGCAATATGAAGATACTAATCAAGAATCCTAATGTCATAAGGTATGATACTAATTTTAGTGGTTATTATTATTAATGTAAATAATTTGGTTATAAATCAAAGGATTATATAAAGGTCTCAAGGGATGAGCATACATAGAACTATGGAAGGAGAAGTAATTGGTTAAAAGGAGATCACATTCATCATCAAGAAAGAAGTATGAGTGATATTATATAATACTATTTTCATAAGGTTGGTCATATTTATAGATCCTATCTAATTGGATTAAGTAGGTCCTCAAGATATGTCAAGAGAAATGGATCTTGTAAAGTGCATAAGAAGGTTCAAGCATTTATGTGGAAACCAAAGACAGTCAAGGTTGATCATATTGAGCCCAAAAGTTAAGATGGACTCTTTGCTATGGTAAAACAAGGATCAGAAGTGAATTAGTGTTAAGAACATGGGTTATCTACATGTATTGACAAGATAGTCAAAGAGAAGAATAAGGATGATAAGGAAGAAAAGTTAAATGTTCCAATCAATCCTAAATGGATTTTGAAGAGAGACTATAAGTATCATGATTTCAAGGTGGCTAAGAGGAGTTAATTGGAGATCTAAGAATCTCCTAAATTTATGTTGTTCTAGTACCCTATGGAAGATGGTGACTCCATTAGGCTTCATGGAGACACTCATTAGCTAGTGGAATCATGGTGTTTGTTTGGTTTGAGGGGGAGATTTTTAGATTGTTCGTAAGCTCTAAGAGTAGGTGTGTATACTAAGAAGATCTATAGTAGTCATCAATCAATTTGAGTTATGGATTGGTATACAAGAGTAATGTGTTCATGAAGACAAGTTTATTTTTTTGAGTTAGATTTGGAAGTGTTGTTGAAACTTCATGAGAGGTCTATAGAAAATGAAGATAGCTGGTTATGATCTTGATCTATGTTGAGGTCTAGAACTAGTTTGAAATGAGTCTTGAAGGAAGTTGACAATGTCCTATTGAGTCAAATGGAGTGCTCAAGATATGAAAACAAATGAAAGATTCTTTAGTTGGTGTTAATGAATGAGATAGCATCAAAAGTTTGATCTATATTCTCTAATCATATCAAGGAAGATAAGTGTTCTTATATCTAAGTTTAATTTTTTGATTTTTTAATGAAGTCAAGGGGATCATATTTGAAGTATCTATATGATGATATATTATGTGGGTAATTGGTCTAGAATAAGTGATTTCCATTGATATTAGAATGAGGAAGAATGATCAGATTGAGAGAACTATTTATTTGAGTTCAAGGGATTGTTAAATGTGGTTGATTATGAAGGAATGTGAGTTTATTATATGCATAGTGAGATTGGGTTGAAATTTCTATGTGTTTTTATGATGGTACCAAGTGTATGAATAAAGGTGTAGCTTATTGTGTGTTCACATTATTCATTTTAGTGTTTACAATATATGAAGATGCATTTGAGTGTATTAAATCCTATGTTTGTTTGGGAAATATTTAAAGGAAATCATGATCTTATGGGGATATTTTTAGTTGTGTTGAAAAATTGTCTACTTCAGTAGATATGACCCTAAGGTGAGTTATTATTAGCATTTCATTGGTGATTATTTAATATATGTCCTAAGATCAGTTGGTAACTTTTTGGTATTTCAAAGAGGGAGAAAATTTGTTTGTAGAAGACCCTTTGTTATTAATGTCAAAGGGGGAGAAAGTTCTTGATGGAAAGAGTCCACTTTGAGAGAGAAGTAGCTATTAATATATGTTTGAGAATGATTAGCTCATTTGTGGTTTAATATCAATGATAAAGGGGTAGATTATTGAGTGTTTTCATTGATGTATTATGTTTTTGAACTATCATTTATGTCAAAGGTTATTGTAAATGTGTTTCTCTGAAGATGCTCTGAATGAGATATGAAGATTCTTAAAAGAATGCTTGACATTTTTGAGCATGAGGTTGATTGTTTGATTTTGATAGTGTGGCTTTCAGTGATCCAATGGAGTGTCTTATGAATATGTACGAGGCATTGTTAGTTTCATATCCTTGGTGAAGGTCTTCAAGGATTCATGAGTTTAGAGAGAGATTATTTGAAGAGAATTAATGTATTTTTTTCATGTCTTATGTGATCAAGAGGATAGTTTAGTATTGGAAAATGACCTATATGGTTTAAGAAGTCTTGGTCAAACTAAAATTATGGGATATGTTGTGGAGTTTTTCTCAGATGTTTGGAGATAAGTTATGAGCTATAGAAGGTGTCTTAAATATTTCAAAGGGGTATGGTACATAGTAGGTATGTTTGATAAGACTAGTTCTTGAGTATAGATATGGCTTATATATTTGTGATGATGATTATATGGATGTGTATGGAATTTAAGTTATGAAAATATAGTGTTATAACATGTGAAAAAAATTTAGATTCAGTCACATGACTCTTAGAGTGAGCCAAAGAGGTAAGTTCTTCATTGGTGGTCTTCTCATGGACCTTGTATTAAGACCCCAAGTGTAATGATGAGGCATAATGATCATGGTTTTAGGTTTGACATGTTTTTTTCAAGTGTGTTGATGAATTTTGAGGTCTTGAGTTGAATAAAAAATCTTGAAAAGTGGTTTTGAGGTCTTGAGTATTGTTATAATGAAGAGATAAAAACCTGAGAACTTTTTCATTATTATTTTCTTGTAAATACTTTACATATAATCTTGATTAGTTAATGGTATTTGGGTAAGGGTCCTAGGTGTATTCTCCAAGCATTATTTTTTGGAATAAGGGGAAATTATTTTTGAATGATTGCTAAGATTAGAAACTTGTTTTAAGAAAACCTTAAGTTAAACTCGATGTTATATATATGATTAAAAAGTTATCATAATGGTTTTTAAATGATATTTTTATGATTTTATCTTATACTCAACTCTCTTAGTTACCTCCAATTTTCATTAGTTAGAGAGGAGAGAGAAAATGATCAGGTATAGGCATATTTATAAAAAAGTTTGCGTAGTTCTCATAAGTTGCATTAATTAGAAGAAGTGAATGGATGGAAGGATAATTAAAAGACTAACATTTTATGTCTATAAATGTTTTATTATGATATATATTCTTTGTTTCAATCATTTTGGTTATCATAGTGAGCCAATCACGAATAGGTTCTATAGTGTGAAATGTGTGCTTCCAAAATTGTTGTTGTTGAAGGCCTTTGCATGGTAGATTGATGATCCTAAGTGATTTAATATGTTTTGTAGGAATAGTGTGTCTTATTAATTATTTTTAGATAGTGTTAAAGTTATTTGAAGTGTTTGAGAATCTGGCCATGAAGTTGCTTGTCTGGTTCAGTGTACACTGTGAGAGAGAGGGTCATGAATTGGGTATACAAGATGAATGTTTTACATTAGACCATTTTTTTTATGTATGTTGTTATATAAGTATCATATTATGTTTTAATGCATCAATTTTCATGAAACATTCACATAATAATGTTTCAGGTCAAATTTATAATGACTAGGTTTTGAGTAAATTAGCAATTTTGAGTGAGCTTTTTGATAAGGTGTTCTTGAGTCTTTGGAGCTTGATAGAAGATATATAATTTGATGATATTTAGGTCATTAAGTTTCCATCCATATGTTTTTTTCCTATATTTTGTTTTTATAGGTTAATGAGCTTCATCTTTAAAGACAATATTTTTGAGGTTATTAGGCCTAATAGGTCTTTAAGGCCTAATTATGTTTTCAAGGTGTGAGAAAAGAATTTGTGAATTATTAATAATAAGTTTTTTAAAGGTTTTATTTCATTGGTGAGGTCAATCTAGGCCATATATGTTCATGTTGTTCTATAGAAAGGATAGACCTAATGCGTTAAGTCTCTATTGGGCCTAAAAAAGGAATGAGATATAAGCATGTTTGGTCAACCTAAAATTGATATACATTTGATTGAGTAATATTTTTAACATGTTATTATTTATATTTTATTATTTATATAATTTTTTTTAAAGTTATTTGGCTAACCAAGAGAGTATGTGAGCAAGTGACTTGTATTTATAGAAGGCTATATATGCCTCTTTGGACTAGAGAAGAGATGAGTAAATGAATTGAATATCTGACTATTGAGGGATAGATTAGAGATTAAAGGATGTATATCAAACCATACCACATATTAATTTAATTAATATCTATGTTTGTTAATGAAAGGAAGCATATAGTTAACTAGTCATTGGAATAAGAATGAGGCCTAATAGGCCTAATTGGCTAGTTGAGTGTGTGCAAATGTGAAGCGAAGAAGAGGATTATGTGAGCTTACATATGTATTTAAACATATAAAATAAATGATATGAACCAGTCATAGACATCTACATGGCTACATTAATTCTTGATAGTTTCAATCTATATGAGGGCTATTTGAGTGAAGTAGAATAAGGGTAGATTTGCTTGTTTGAGGAAGCAGTTTGAGAGTGTTGAAGGAGTGATATTGTGCTGACTTTTTTTATTGAGATAATATTATATTTTCACTATATATGTGTTCTTGATGTATGATAAAGGATAGATAAGATATAATAAGAAGATATCACCATTTGTTGGTTGATCAATAAGGTGTTGTGAAGGTCATCAAGTTTGTCTTGTTTGAATTGGTGCTTAGTCAAGATGGAGTGGGATATTCATTATAGGTTGGTGATTTTATAAGTTTAATTTAAGGGGATAATTTGGTTCTAAGTCACTTAGGGGATCGGTGCCTCCTTTCAATTTGGTGCTTGTTAAATCCTGGTTGAGTTGGTTCTTGACTAGTTAGGGGTTAGTGTTCTTTGTTAGGTTGGTGCTCAACTAAATTTGATTCATTAATTATATGAATGTATTACAAGTTGTGTATTATTTGGTTTTATCCCCCATGAGGGTTTCCCACATATATCTTTTATTCATTTTTTATGTTATTACTTCATGTTCATATGAATGGTTCTAAATGCATTGTCTAGTCACTATATTGGTTTGAATGATTAATGAATTATAAGTATAATTGAATTTAAAGTTTAAACTTTGATTCAAACCCAATGGTTATGATTACAAAATTGAATATATACATTTTTTTTCTCAATTTCAATTAATGGCTCAATCAATGACATAACCACGTTGATGCATAGTAAGAGATCAAACTACCACAAATCTAAATGACTAAAAATAAGATACAAATTCGACTACCATAGACATAAATGTATCTTTCATAGAAATGGTAACATAAAAAATTACCACATATCCAAATTAATATAAATAGGATCTATGAATAGTTTCTTTAAGTCTTACTTCAGTGAAAGAGGAGTTGTTTGTTCATTGAGTAAGAGTTATTAAGAGAAATTAGTAAAAGGGATTTTTGGAGATAATAGTTTCTTATTTTATTGAAAAAGGATGAGTTAAATAAGAGTTTCTTTGAGAATTATTTTAGGGAGAAAATTTTGGAATTGGAATAGAAGATAAACAATCACAAGCAAGAAGCCACTTCACCCCACCATCAAGGTATTACTGGGAATGATTAGGGATGATGAGGAATAAGATGATTAGGGATGAAAAGGGTTGATGAGGGAGTGATTATGGATGATGAGGGACAATTAAGGTTAATGAGTGAGTTATTAAGTATGAGGATATATGGATTAGTGATGGTGAGGGATGATGGAGTTACAATATATAATGATGGAGTGATTAAGGATCATGAAGGACATTGAAGGAATGATTGGATATTATGAGGGATGAGGAGGGAAAAAGATGAAGTGATTATGAATGATAAAGGATGATGAAAGAGTGACTAATAATGATGGGAGATGATTATGAACTAATTAGGGATGATGAGGGCTGATGGAGTAGTGATTATGGATGATGAATGAGTGACTAGGTATGATGCAAAAAGATGAGAGTTGATGAGGGAATGCTTAAAGATGATGGGGATAATGAGGGAATTATTAGGGATTAGGAGGGAAAATGAGGGATTTATTAGGGATGATGAGATTTGATGAGGAACTAATTATGGATGATGAGGGCTAATGATAGATTGACTAGGAATCATGAGGTGTGACTAGGGATGATGAGGGATGATGAGGGATGATGAAGGAGTCATTAGGTATAATTATGGATGATGGGGAAAGATAAAGGAGTGGTTAGGGGTTATGAGGGATGATGAAGGTCAATGAGGGAGTGATTTGGGATGATGAGGTGTAATTATGTATTTTAAATGAGTGACTATGGATGATTAAGTATGATGATGGTCTATGAGGGTGTATCTAGGGATAATTAATGTCATTGAGGGGTGATGAGGGATGATGAGGGAGTGAATATGGATGATTAAGGATGATGATGGTCAATGAGGGAGTGATTAGGGATGATGAGGGATAATGAGGGAGATGAGGGAGTGATTATGGATTATTAGGGATGGTGAGGAATGACCAAAATTTATGAGATATGGATGAAGGAAAATAAAAAATGAAGAGAGAGTGATTAGGGGATGATGAGGGATAAAGAGGGAGTGATAAGGGATGATGAGGGATTGATGGTGAATCTCCAAGGAACATATCATGTAAGAATAAAGTGTCAAGTCCTCAAATTACTAAGCTCAAGAGGGAGCCAATATGTATTAATCTACTATTGAGCACTAGTGAGAGTGCTCAAACACTTGATACTAAATACACTAATTAGTACTAAACCTATTGAGTAGTATCCATAGATAACACTTAACAACTTAATGATAGATACAAATATAGACATGCCTCATCAATAACTTTTAGAATTTATGTGCTTGACCTCCCTCTCTTCATATGGTTTGGTGAGAGGGAGATAGTGATATCATTTTTTTTTATATGAGATTGATAAAAGAGGGTTTGAAAGAAATCCCCTTTAGCCGAATATTAATGGTAGTGGTTTTTGAAGTGGTAGTGTCCTATGTGAGTTTGAAATGATAAAATATGAATTTTTGTATGAGAGTCTAAAATAAAGTGGTAAGGTCATGAATATGTGAAATTAGAATTGAAGCATGCATGGATTGACTCATATGTATGAAATATATTTCAATGCGAATGGTAAATTTTTAGGATGAATCTTGAATGGTGATTTGATTTCTTATATATGAATGGAGTAATCTTGTGTGATTATCTTAATTCATATCTAGTATGAGTCTTTCTATCAAAAATATAATTATGTTATGTATGGGTGATCACATAGCTATATGTAATACTAGGTGTACAATAAATGGCATGTATGATTGAGTGTATCATGACTACAATTATGTTATAGTTTTCATGTGATAGGTCAATTATTTATGCATTTTTATAGACCCATTGATTGAAAAAATCCCATAAATTAAGTAGGAATTCAACCCAAATATACCTTCAAGCCTTTTTCTTATAACCCACCATGAAAAAAATGATTATGATATGAGAATGACAACATCTAAAATATCATGGTTATGAGATGGGAATATCACCACCTATAATGGTGTTAAAATTATAACATAGATGATGAATACAATATGGTAATTATAGTCTAGGTAGGGTAGCCTTATATTACATATCTAGGAAGGAAAGGTCAATTTCAAATGGTCAAATCATTACTCACTTGGTGATGTCCTTTCCTAGTCAACTTGAGATATCATAAACTACATAGATCATTTAATATGTATATATAGATAGGTGGGTGATGTAAATTATAGACTTAAGGTCATGTTATTTATTGGATGTCCATTTATTAACCTACCTACATAGATAGAGAGATAGAGAGAGCTATATTATCTAGGAAATGAGGGTCAAGGAAGTGCATCGACATAAAGGGTTAGTGATTGAATTATCAATGAATGAATGCGAACATCAATAAAATGGGAAAAGTGATGTATTACATAATTTTTGGTGTGGTATATAGGAAAAACATTAATATTGTATGGGGTCACCAAGTCTGTGATCATAGGTAGTATCGATAGACACTTAATTTTGGCCACTTTCATGCATAACCTAGGATTCAGTTCAATTTCTAGCACACAATGCAATTTAATCCTAGAAACCACCTAAATCTATGTAAATTATTTAATTGCCCATAAACATGACAAGGATAATTTATTTATTGTATTGCCCTATATTCACCAATAACCTGGTTTGGTTTAAACCCTAGTCAAATTATGACTTAGTAATTTGACACTTTTGGCCTATTAAGCTATTTATTAATTAAAAACATTTATAATAACTTCCAAAATCTAAAAAATACTAAGCAAGATTAATTACATATTAAATATTAATTAACTTGCTTAAAAAAAATTCCAAATCAAATTAGTGAATTTTATTTATATAAAAAAAGGAATTTTTATCCAAATATGAATTCAAAGGTAAAGGGAACTAATAAAATGTTTTATTATTTCCTAAGTATTCCAATATGAGTCACAACATCACAAATATCTAAAGTGAGTTGTCATGCCTCATAAATATATAAAAATAAGGTGTCAATATTTCATGAGTGCTTTGACCTAACCTAGGGTCAGACTAACTCAACCTAGGTTAATTTATACTCAACCAAAGTTATAATTTAAACTATCCTCCTTATGGTTAGAGTTAATTCTTAGAGATATAAATACAAGTACCCACACCATATGCCAACAAGATTTTGTGTGTAAGATTATTCTAGTGGAATACCCTCAAGAAGCCATTAAGATTAGTGTTTTAATTACCATTTTATGCCAAGATTCACATCAAGCCACAAGTAACCATTGGAGAAGTGCTATCACCATAAAGAATCATTTATATAAAACTCTAATTATCATAGACCAAGAAAAAACATCTTTATGACAACAAGTGGAAATAAAATCTGATAAAGGAGGTAAATGTGTTATTTTTATCTCTATTTTATGATCTTATTCATTGTGTTATTCCCCCCTAATTCTTAAGTAAGAGTGTTTAGTTCCATTGTATTATTATACTTAATGTTTTATCATTTGAACCACCAAGGAACTAATCAACGTTTATGTGATCTTCAAACACCAAAGATACATAATGGCATGCCCAATGGGACCAAACATATCATATGGATAAGGAGAATGATATGATAACTTTAATTTTTCTAAAAAATGCATTTATTTCTTCAAGTTTATATTTTTAACCTTGAAATTAACATCATTCTTTTTTGTGTGTAATTGGTAGGTTCAGCCTGTGTAATGTTGGCTTCACCATTATAAGGATCTATTTGTAATCTTTATTTATAGATAAATGGTGGTTTTAAAATGATAAATGGTGACTTCACTATCTATATTCAAAAAATTCAACCCTGCTAAACAATAACTTCTCCAAGTAAAATTACATGTGGTTTTGGTGGCTTCACCTATTTTCTAGCTATAATCAATAACTTAACCATATCTAATCAATTAATTCACCCTGTCTAATGGAAATTTCACCTAAATTTGTCTCTATTTATGTCTTATGCTTATATGTAAATAGTGGATTCATGAAAAAGGTGACTTTGGCCTCTGTAATGGTGGTTTTGCTATGTGTTTTCAAAAACCTAAGAGCTCAAAATGGAATGTTGTTTATTCATTTAATTTTTGGCCTAGAGACAAAAAAACCCCCTAACATTTCTACATGAACTAAAGTGGAGAAAGGAAGGCTTAGAAAATTATAGATATGACATACACTTTTTTTGGGTACTTTAAATCAGCCTAACCACACTTGTGTTTTAGTATTTTCAAAGTTTTTACAAGTGCAAACAAGGCCAAGGGACCAAAATTTCAATCACATTTGAGTTGGTGATATTAAAAGGAATATACATTTTAGTTAGAGATATTAAGATATTTTTCAATTTATGTTTGTTTTCAATTATCAAATAATTTTAGAGTTTGTTATATTAGATTATTTATTTGTGTATAATTATAAACTATTGCATGTATGCTCTCCCCCCATCTGTTATTGAAAACTTGGGTGACCAAAAACACTTAGTTTATTGCTTTGCTTGTTTAGTATTGTTATAAATATTGTCATGTATTCTCTCCCCAAGCTCTGAGTGACTTGGGTGACCCAAAAATGACCTCTAAATCCTTTCCATTTTATTTTTATACATTTAGTTTATGGACAGGAGCTCATTTCTCCCTCATAAGTTCTTTAAGGGTGTGTTGACCTAGGTTTTCATTTCCTAGCATTGTACCAACCCCACTCCATGGTGGGGTATATAAATTGGAAACATGATATTGGGATTGACATGGGATGATTGGTTATCCTATCTTATCCTAACGAAAACTTGGGTGATGTCTTGTTAAACATCTGACTCTACTAAGCAATACATGGTTAGAGTCATTGTGCAAAGGAATAGACCTTCGCATAACATGTTAGTAGGTATGAATCCAATTGACATGATTTCACCCTTGTGTTAACAAAAATTTGGATAATTTAGTGCATTCAAAACTTATATATTTTAGTTAACCCCATCTTACCATGGAATTTCTTTCCAAATGTCAAGTGTTCCTCACTTTAAGTTAATACCACGTACTAGTGCTTGAGAGATAGAGGGGGTGTAAAAACTACACCTACACCTATTATTTAATTTTTGGATAAATAATTAATTATTTTTTAGCACTGGTATATCAATGGAATTTTTTCTATAAGTTACACACACCTATTTCAATTTTAGGGATAGGACGAGCCATTAGTGATATTTCTATTATATTTGATTTACATGTGTTTTTAGACTAAAATTGTTTGTTTGTATTATTAAGTTGAAACAATTAAAAAACCATCACATTGATTTCATACCTCTTTAGCATAAAAAGTGTTATTGTGTCTATTTTTCACACTTTTGACTTATATTTTTTACTCCAAAATTATTTGTGTGTCACTTGTTTAAACGGGGTGTCATTATGTTGCATGTTTTATCTCAAACATTTACCTTGGATTTTTGAGTCTAAAACCATTACTATATCATTTATTTTAAGGAGAATTATTACACACCTAAATCATTCTCAAATCCTTGTTATTTTTAAAACCATGTTCAAAACCATTTTTATATCTTTCATTTTAATTGCATAGTTACACTGCCCATTTTGGTCTAGCTTTTTTGCCTTATAACATCCAAGTCATTTTTTACTAAATTTAAAAATAAACCTTTCAAAATTGAAATATTAAAATAATCAAGTTTAACCTAAATAATCATCAAATTTAGGCTTGGGTTATCCACCTTTCGGGTTTGGATTATGTTACTTGGGTTAATATCCTATTTGATCTAAAAGATCCCTTGCCTAGACCTATTGTTTGTTGTTTGTCTTGTGCCTTGTTTGAGTGTATTTTTAAGACAATATGTTACCATGTGCCTTGTTTGAAGTTTTTTGTGTTGAATTCTTAATGTCCTAGTTCTATTATTCAAAATAGTCTCTTGTGAATCAAATACTAAGTATTAGTGAGCCAACTACCAAGTGTTGTCTAAGCTAACTACCTTAGCATTAGATTATTTTTACTGATTTTATCTAAGATAATTGGTTTAGTTTAGTTTTTATTTATTTCTTGTTTGAGTCATTTGTTTATGATTCTATCCTTGTTTTTTAAATTAAATTATTATAACCACCTTTGGGAAAATTATTGCTATCCTTTAGTTATACCTTATAATTGTTCTACCTTGTATAGATACTTCTTTCACTTATTATAACTTCCTTTGGAAAAATTAGTACTTTAGACATAGACAAGTATTAAGTTTTTGTGTTACCTTTGCCACTAACTATAACCACCTTTGGGAAAATTAATATCATTTGTTAGACCAATTTTGAGTTTTTTTTTTTTTTACCTTCATCTAGTGTAGTTGTTTTACCCTTTGGGCCTCTTTTATAGAGATAAAGGTTGTTTATTTTTATACTTCATTTTTTGTTCCCTTTATAACCTTTATTTTACACGAGACCTAGTCATAGATCTAAACATGCCTCATTGCACATGTAGTATGACTATGCATAATTTGAAATATGATAGATTTGTGACTAGTGACACTTTTGTTAAGAGTTATATGATGATGTCACTTATCACATAGATCCATATCCATATTATAATATTTCATACATTAAACAAAGGTTGGGCCCATTAGCTCAGTATTTGGTGACTACACCTTCTTATCTAGGCCAAGAACAAGTGAAAATGACATAATACATAAATCAAATGATAAAAACCATACTATGTTATGACACCAACATAAATAAGTTATATATATATATAATTTTTTTATAATCATTTGTTAGAGAAATAATACAAAATTCTAGTCAGAGCCTTTGAAGTAGGAGCCAAGTTTTTGCTAGACTTCCCACATAAAAGTATATGTATTTTGATTATAACTCCTATTAATACACCTTAAATCTAATAGTTTGAATAGACATCAAAACATTATAGTCAATATTTGGTCTAAATCCCATAGTTGAACCAAAGTATACTAGAAAAATGGAAAGGCCTTATGGATCAACAAATGGAATAGGTACAACAAGCATACCAAAACTATCCTAATATAGCTCATAATATTAATGCAGGGGATAATTTTAACATGTTATTTATTGAGATAGATCCATAAACAAGGCATTAAATAGATTATTTTGGATACACAAACCAAAAAATAGACCCATTATCTAAAATTTGACTACCTAGTGACATGTTTAATGTCCCCATTTTGACTTAATAAGTCACCACTCAAATGGAATACCTCACTCAAACATTGTGGATAAAACACAAGCTAACTCTAATTTAAACCAAAGTGGGTCTAATTTACCATCGATTAATACATAGAAGACTCCTCCAACTAATTATATGAATGGATTGTAATAATAGGAGGTAAGTACCCATATTTCTCAAAATCAATTAGTAACCTCCAATCAACCAGTTGCTTCCTTGAGTGTGAAATAAGGGAAATATACCAACAACATACCAACTTACCACAATAAAAAGTACATAAAACTATGCCATGTCAATATGGGAAATGAATATTTTTACACAAAAAACATCGACCAATATACCTCATCAATCAAAAATGTTGCCTAATACATGTGTTACTATTGGCGAGGAAGTGTTAATTAGTCAAATATAAGAAATTACAAACCCCCAATAGTTTTATAACCAACAAAAAGTACATATATCGCCACATGTGCTCAGAAAATAATAATGTTATTATGTATAACAAGTATCACGTGCTTTAAAAAAGTTGTATTTCACCCAAATCATATTGTACATATAAAAAGAATCCAACTACCAACACCTTCAACAATAAGGTTTTACTTAACAACATGTTCCATATATATAGTATGGTTTTATGATTAGGCATCAAATTCCCTCATAAAACTAGTACTACTAACATAACCCACATATCCAAATTCATTTACCATAACTACAATTTTCGAGCTAGGGTTATGTATCCAATCTGCACTATATTTTTTTTAAAAGTAGTGTATTATATATCTATTGAAAAAATTTGATTTCAAGGTTGTTTTGACCCATATAGGTAAAAAAATGGTTCTTAGGCATTTTATGGATATAATATATATGTATTAAGGTGTATTATGGGTCATTTAGTGTGATTTCAAGTTATATTAGCCTTGGTCATTATAGTTCTTATGTCCTTTTGAGTTATTTTGAGGGTCCAAATGAGCATTAAATGAATTTTATGACCTCCTTGGAAGGTGTGAAGGTGTAAAAATGGTGATTTAATGTACCATGTATCCTAATAAGTCTTTAGTAGCTATTACTAACTGAAAAGTGGTAGGTTATTTTTTAAAATGGTAGTTTTCTTGAAAAAATGAACATTTAATGAGGTGTATGGAATTATACAAACTCTTGTAGTTGGGGGCATTTTAGGAGTGTCCATTTTTATTTAATACACTTACTTAAATAATTATATTGATTATAAACTTCAAAAAAATGAATAAAATTGCTTATCTCTTCTTCCACTAGGCTTGGCAAGCAAGAATGGCCTTCAAGTTTGTACTTAGTATGGTCAGCAAGAGAGGTTTCAAAAAAAATGATCTTGGGAGTGTATTTTACACTAAATTAGCTTCAATTTGATGTTTTTTTGTTATAATCCTCAAATATTCTTTTCTAAGCACTAAAACCCTGCATTCACATTTATAAGATTTCACGTTTGAAGTGACATAGCACCCAAGGTTATAAAATAGATCATGACACCATATAGGATGGTTCTAAATGGTGAATATATCACTCATAATATATATATATATATATATATATATATATATATATATATATATATATATATATATAAGAGGATTACATACTATTTATAAAACCCCATACATACCTATAGGGGTGTTTTAAGCCTTGAAATATGCACCTATAGTTGTATGGAGATGAAAGGGTACTTCGGAGTAACAACTCAATAAGGCTAAATTTGAAATCATATATTTAGCCTTATGGGTAATATAACATAAAATTAACTCGTTAAAATTATAGGATAAATTTTTTAGGTATGGTATCAATCCTAAAACAAGCCTACATAGGATTTTCTAGGCCAATATTCACCTACAACTAGCTATGTTTGACTGTATGCAATAATGAGCTAAAGGGTGATGATTATTAATGATTGGTATTGTCAAAACAAGAGTGAAGAGGTAAAAAATGTAATATATTATATTGGAAAGTATAAAATAGTCCCCATACACTTTTTTCAATTATGTTCCATCCTAAACTACCTACAGGTATAATGCTTAGGGTAAGAACACAGTCTATAGTTCAAGATAGTCAATTGGAGAAGTATGAAATGAGAAGTGTTGGAGGGGTACAAGATGATAAATGTGTTTTAAGGATATTAAAAATTATGTAATAAATTTAAATATTATATTTATATTTTAAAGTGAGAGAGAGAGAGAGAGAGAGGGCTCTAATATTCAAATACATAGTCCATATAGTGAAACCATGCATACAGTCCCTCTTCTAGCAATTTGTCTCAAGTTTTAGTATTTTTGGAGGATATGATAAGATGACCAATGGATGATATTTTGTGGAGAAGGTATTTAAAACAAATATAAGATATTAAAATTACTAATTATATTGATAAAATAGGGGAAACTCCCTCTATTTTGTCTTAGACAAAGGGCACTCCCCTTAAGAGTAAATTTTGCAGTCTTTAAGAAGAGGAGATAAAAGAGTATACCATAAGCTATAGGGAAATTTTAGGAAGGTTTAGGGAGTTTTAAAACATCCATAAAAACATGATTAATCAATAACATAAGGGATAATCTTATAAAAGTGTCCTAGAACTCCAAGGTTATAGTTAAGCCTAAAAGGTAGGGTTTTGTCCTAGTGTCCAATTGGGGACTCATTTTCACTTCCACCTTGAGATGATCATTATAACATATTTAATAATGTTTATGGGGTCACTAAATATGTTTATAATCTCTTGTTATGTAGATAAAACTGTAATAATTCCATTTCTAAGCTCAAAGACAACATTAGGCTTATGGAAATGGAGAAATGAGTTCAAGTGGACAAAGTTGGTAGTCCATATCTTCTTGGATACTTTTCATGGATACACAATAGGTTATTAGGAGTTATATAGGGTCATAATAAAATATTTTATGTAATTTATATGATATTTACACATGTAATCTTTATGAATGAAGCTTAAGAGGGTAAAACAAGACTAGTCTCACTAAAACCTTTGCTAGTGACCAGTTTGAGGAAATGAAAGAGATAATGCACTAAAATGGAATAGTTTGCCTAGAAAAAGTATTTTATTTTGTAAAGGACTCATTCAAGATCCATACCATTAGGATTAGTTGTAAAAAATCTATACGGATAGGGTAAAAAACTATGTTTTTGACTATTTTATGCATTATGGAGGTTATAGGAGGTTTCAAGAGATGAAATCAAGTTTGGGAGGAATATATAAACTTATGAAAACTATAAATGTTCATTTATTTCCTTTTAAAAACTCTTAATTATGACTATTAAAGTTCTCATCTCAGCTAGTCAAAATTGGCATAGTAAACATGATAGTGAGAAGTGTGAAAACTCCAAGTGGAAGTGTTTTGAAGGTGTGACTAATGACTATAAGTCCATGGAGGGTCTTAAAAATTTTAATTCACCACATTTTACATATTTTCATGATAAATTTAATCCAAATTTTAAGACAAGTGTGTAAAGTGTGTGAAAGAGGAGTTTTCTTTGAGTGCAGACAGTGATGGCTCACTTCTAAAGGAATCATGGTGATCAAGACTAAAACTAATGAATGAAGATGCATTTATAAAATCCTTAAATTTAATTAAAATCATCATACATATCCCTAGTTAGTTTTGGGATGTTCAAATAGGGCTAAATCATGAAGATAGTTTTTTTAGCTAACAAAGGGAATTCCATACCACTTTTCATGAGTTTCATGACTTCGGAAGCCACTTATATATTATAACCTTACATGGTTTATTTAAAAATCTCTTCCCATACACAATTAACTAATTTTATTATATTTAAAAGTATCTTTTTGAGATTTGGACTTATTTATTCTCTTCTCTCTCTCATGTTTTATAAGAACTAACTATTTTAGCCTTTATAAACTATGTTCCACCTCAGTATGGTGAAGCCATGCTCATTTTCATACCATGGATCAATAAAAATATTAATTTTTACCTCTTCTATCACTATTCATAGTGTGTTTTACTTGGATTATTTATCTTTCTTACTGATGGCTCTTGGTTCTTTAGTATGTTATCTCATTCTCTCACCTATTTATAGTTAGAAAGCTTATTCTTGTAGGTAATATGAAGTGTTCTATGAAATTTAAAGGTTAAGTGAGTTATCCTATTAAAAAGTGTAATTATATACCTCTTGTCTATTCCCCCTATCCTAAACATTCACTATAACCTCATAATGAAATATTGATGTGAGAAGATGCAGATTGGAGATGTGTATGTTTGGTTAGTCCCTTATTCTCATGTGTAAGATGTAGATGGTTGGTATTCATAAAATAATTTAGTTTATTACCTCCTTTAGGATATTTTTTGTTTAATTTTATTTCTCCCATTTCCCTCATAAATTTAGGTGTATTAGTGATGTATAAGTGGTACATCAAAGGAGTTAGCCCTATCTAGAGATTCACCTCATTCTTAGGCTACCCATATCCTAGAGGTTTTTCAATTATGCCACTTGGATGAGGAGAGATAATAAATATCCTCAAAGGGTTCAAATGTAAGTGACAACAATTTTTGTCATGCTCAGTGGGACTCTTAATCCAAGAATTTGAAAGATTTTTGTTGTTTTTCAACACATCAACTTTTGGAGGCATCTATCTAAACATCAATAGTGAATCCAAAGTTATATCAACTAGTCAAGTATCCCATGTATTAATTTTGAATATTGTTGATAATAATCACTTTTTTATTACTTATTAATGAATTTTCATTGTTGAATTTGGTGTTGAGTATTGTTTTACACAAGTTGGTGAGGTTTAAAAAGTTTATGACATTCCCTATCAGCCTTGTCATGATCCTTACCATCTCTAATATGATCTTTACTAGATCAAATTTGATCCTAACTATCCTTTCCATGAATTTTATCAGCCCTACAATCATCCTTCTCCATATCTTGCTCCTAGTCAACCCAGTTACTTCTTAATTCAGTCCATTTTTACCTTCAAGCAAACTCTTTTGGGCTATGAGAAGTATATGTTTGATATTGAAACACTAATGGTACATGGTCAATATGTTCCTATTAATATTATTCATAAGTTTAGAGATGTATTATATTTTGTTAAAAGAGAGTGGGCACCTATTGAGATATCAAATTGGAAAAGGCTCACAAGTGAATTGTTAGATGTAGGTGGCTTGATTTCATCCTTGGAAGATAAGATAAGAGTTTATGAGGATCAACCTCACCAAGTATATCAGACCTCAAATCCACCTCCAAAAGAGTGTTATCATTCCTACTTGACTTCTACTCATGAACCCAATCAATCTTATCAAAGTTATCTTTTCCCCAATCAACTAGAAGAGAGAGTTGGAAAGACAAGCCTTAGTTTTGAAGTAAATCTTAATAGGATGATCAAGTTGGATAATAAGAAAATGTAACAATCTATATAATTAGTTAATGAATTGGAATTTAAGCCCTCATTTCCCTTTCCCATTCCATTCCCACCTCAATAAGTGACCTCTATATATGAGATTCCAAGTTGGTGTCAAGGTGGAGAATCTAAGCCTAAGGAGATCCCAAGTTTCTTGAATACTTCATTCACTCCTCAAATTTCATCACCATCTCAAGAAGATACTTCTAATCCTAACATCCTAATATATAATAAGATATTGGAAGCATGGATAAATAAATAGGATAAAAGCCTTGATAAGGAGTTTAAAGTTGAGAAAGAGCTTGATCCTATGCAAGTCCCTCCCACCCTTCCTCATGAGACCTCTTGTGTTCTATGTCATACCTATTATAGTCTTAAACCTCATGAATATTCCTATAAAATTCAATAAAGACTATTCTAAGAGAACTTAGCCAAGTAAATTGAATAGTTAGAGTCAGGGATGAAATTTCTAAGTCAAGGTGTGATGGAAGGTATAAACCCAAAAGAAGATCCTATGCCAAAACACACCCCATATAACCTCCCTCAAAAGAGTGCTCAAGTTGGATCAGATTTCAATGAAGTGATTGTCAAGTGGAAAGAAGATAACCAAGATATTTTAGCCTAAGGTTTGCCTACACTTCCTCAAAAATTCCCAAAATAATCCCTTATAATGAATTATCAATATGATTTTAAATCCTATATTCCACATCCACCAAGTAGTTCATATTTTCCTCACCCCATCACCATTTTCCTTGATGGAACTATTATATGGGAACCTAAAGAGGATAATTTAGTTAAGGAAAATTTAGAACTCTTACTTGAATAAAATGCAACTCCTTGATAGCCTCATAAGGCTAAGTCACCTGATTTTAAGATGCCTAATCTTGACATCACCAAGAAGGATAAGGAGATTGAAGATCTTTCAGCCCTTGAAAATCAAATTCAGGTTATGATAGTTGAGATATAACTTGAGATCCCTAAAAAGGTCCTAAATGTTGAGGAAAATGTGAGTCCTTGTATTGATTCTTCTTGTTTGGTTGATAATGAAGAATGTATTTTTTGTGTTAAAGAAGAAATATTGGATGAAGTCCTTTTTTATTCTAAATAAGAGGATGAAGGAGATTATATTGTTGTTCCCCTCCATGATTTTGATAAAAAAAGAAGATGAGGACTTATGGTAGTAATTTGAAAACATTTGAAATGAGTTTGATTCTCTCAAGGGGTTTACAAATTCCTTATAGATGATTACAAGTGATGGTAAGCAAGATGAAATTTTTCAAAATTTCATATAAGAGCCAAATCAAAGTTTACCTCAACCTTTAAAGGTCAAAACAAGATTCTATTGGCCTCA
The DNA here is from genome assembly GCA_037957365.1 of Torreya grandis. Taxonomy (NCBI): domain Eukaryota; kingdom Viridiplantae; phylum Streptophyta; class Pinopsida; order Cupressales; family Taxaceae; genus Torreya; species Torreya grandis. Next base: position 899,558 of record JARHVA010005439.1, read on the forward strand.
ATCTTCCAAGGAACATGAAACTTGTCCTCTGGGAATCATGCCTACAAAGAAGATGCAAGTTGATTATGAGATGAAGAGTGGGAAATAATATGAGGTATGTGTACAAGGCCAAGAGGAATACATTTACATTGGAGACATATTTGAAGATGGTCTACTTTAGAGAATTTAAATTTAAGTGACAAGAAATAGGTCTAATATATCAAGCATCTAATTCAAAGAGCAACATGATTGGCATTATCATTCATCTCATGAAGAAGGAGATGGAAGGAACTTTCCTTTTGATCCTGGAAAGGGAGGTATGCTTAATTATTATTTTCACATAATGGTTTGTTTTTATATTTCACCTAAGTGATTTAATAATATGTGTTCCTTGTTAGTGTGTTTGATTTGTTTTATGTGTGTCCTTTATTTTGTCTGGTTGAGGTAGTCAAGTGGTCTTGTCTTGATCAAATATTGTGTTCAATGGTCAAAGGTATCCTTATTTTGTTTTAGACTCTAGATGACTCCCTGATCCCAATGTAATGATAAGACCATTGATCTTTAGTATAGCAGGCATACTACCTCTATGAGTCACAATTTTGTTGACCAAATTTGTCTTCAAAGTCAAATTTTGACCCCTATAGGTAAAAAAATTGGTTTTTAGGTTTTTTATGGGTCTAATATATATGTATTAAGGTGTATTATGAGTCATTTAGTGTGATTTCATGTTATATTATCCTTGGTGATTATTCATTTTAGTTCCTATGTCCTTTTGAGTCATTTTGATGGTTAAAATGAGAATTAAATGATTTGTACCTCCTTAAAAAGTGTGAAGGTGTAAAAAGAGTAATGTCATGTACCATGTGTCCTAATAAGTCTTTATTAAATATTACTAATTCAAAAGTGACAAGTTTTAAAAAGAAATGTATTTTTCTTGAAAAAATGAGCATTTAGTGAGGTATACAAAATTGTACAGACTCTTTTAGTTGGGGACATTTTAGGAGTGTCCCTTGGTCTTCCATGCACTTACTTTAGTGATCAGTTTGATTAAAAGCTTTAAAAAATGAATAAAACTACTTCTCTCTTCATCCATTAGGCTTGGAAAGCAAGAATGGTCTTCTGGTTTGTACTTGGTATGGTCAACAATAGATATTTTAGGCAAAATTATCCTAGGAGTGTCTTAAGCCTTGAAATACCCACCTACAGCTATATGGAGATGAAAGGGTACTTTGGAGTAAAAACTAAATAAGGATAACTTTAAAATCATGTATTAAAACTTATGGGTAATATTAGAGGATAAGTCTATTAGGCATGGTCTGAGTCCTAAAATAGGCCTATATAATATTTTCTAGGCCAATATTCACCTACAGCAAGCTATGTTTGACTGTATGCAATAGTTAGCTAAAGGGTGATGAGTATTAATGATTGGTATTTTCCAAACATGAGTGAAGAGGTATAAAAAACTAATATATGATATTGGAAAGTATTAAATAGGCCCCATACACTATTTTCAAGTCTATTCCATCCTAAACCACCTACAGGTATAGTGCCTTATGTAAGAACACAGTCTACAGTTCAAGATAGTCAATTGGAGAAGTATGCAATGAGAAGTGTTGGAGGGGTACAAGATGATAAATGTATCTGAAGGATATCCAAAATGATGGAATAAGTTTCAAGATTTTATTAATAGTGGAAATTGAGAGAGGAGAGAGAGAGAGAGAGAGAGAGAGAGAGAGAGAGAGAGAGAGAGAGAGAGAGAGAGAGAGAGAGAGAGAGAGAGAGAGAGAGAGAGAGAGAGAGAGAGAGAGATGAGAGAGAGAGAGAGAGAGAGAGAGAGAGATCTAATATTTTAATACATAATCTAGTGGTTCATCTCCATTTTTAGTGTTTTTGGAGGGTATAATAGTATGGCCAAGTGATAATTTTTTTTGAATAAGGTATTTAAAACCTATATAATATCTTATAATGACTAATTGGATTGATAAAATAAGGGAAGTGCCCTCTATTTTGTCTTAGATAAAGGGCACTCCCCTTATGAGCAAATTCTGTAATCTTTAAGAAGAGGAGACAAAAGAGTAGACTAGAAACTATAGGGACATTTAAATAAGGTTTATGGAGTTGAAAAACATCTATAAAAACATCAGTAAGCAATCACATAATGGATAATCTCATAAAAGTGTCCTAGAACTCCGAGGTTACAATCAAGCCTAAAGGGCAGGCTTTTATCCTAGTGTCTAAATGGGGACACATTTTCACTTCCACCATGAGATGAGAATTATAACCTATTGAATCATGTTTATGGGGTCAATAAATATTTTTATGAACTATTGGTATGCATATAACCCCATAATAAGGCCAATTTTGAGCTTAGAGACAACATTAGGCCTATGAAAATGGCAAAAAGAGTTTGAGTGAATAAAGTTGGAAGCCCATATCTTATTGGATGCTTTGCATGGAGAATCAAGGGTTTATGAGGATTTATATATGTTCCTAAAAAAATATTTTTTGGAATTTAGTTAACATTTTAACATCCAATCTTCATGAACAAATCTTAAGAGATTAAAATAGGCCTAGACTGACCAAAACCCTCGCTAGTGACCAATTTGAGGAAATGAAAGAGATAATGCACTAAAATGGAATAATTTTCCTATAAAAATGATTTTATGTTGTATAGGACTCATTTAGGATCCATACCATCATGATTAGTTGTACTAGATCTCTACAAACAGGGTGTAAAAATGCTTTTCTTGACTAATATTTGCATTGTGCAAGTTCTAGGAGGTCGAAAGAGATGAATAAAGTTTTGGAGGAATAAAAAATACTTAAGATAACTCCCCATGTATATTTAATTCCTTTTAAAAATGCCTAACTATGCTTAATATATCTCTCACTTTAGCCACTCAAAACTAGCATAGTGAACATGATAATGAGAAGTGTTAAAACTCCAAGTGGAAGTGATTTTAAGGTGTTCCTGATGCCTCTAGGGCCATGGAGGGTATTGAAACATTTAATTCACCCAATTTTATGTATTTTAATTATAAAATAAATCCAAGTGTGTAAGGTGTGTGAAATAGGATCTTTCTTTGATTGCAAGTAAAGATGGCTCACTTTCAAAGGAATCTAGGTGATCAAGACTACAGCCAATGCATGGAGAGGCATGTATAAAAGAATTTCCTCTCATTCCAATCATCATACCTATCACTAGTTAGTTATGGTACATTAAAATAATAATAAATCATGAAGGTATTTTTTTAAGATAGCAAAGGGAATTCCATGCCAATTTTCATGAGTTTCATGACTTTAAAATCCACTTGTCACTTTTGACATTGCATGGTCCATTTCACACTCTCTTCATATTCAAAATTAACTCATTTTATCAAATTAAAAAGTGTATTTTTGACCTTTGTAATTTTTTCTTATTTTCTCTCTCTCAAGTTTTATAATAACTAGCCATTTTGGCCTTTATAAACTATGTTCCACCTAAGTATGGAAAAGCCCTGATCATTTACATACCTTGGATCAATAAATAATATTTATTTTTACCTCTTTTATGACTATTAATAGTGTTTTTTACTTGGATGATTGATCTGGATTAGTGATGAGTATTTTTTCCTTAGCATATTGTCTCATTCTCTCACTTATTTATAATTGGAAAGATTTTTCTTGTAGGTCATGTGACGTATTATAGGAAAATTCAAGGTTGAGTGATTTAGCCTATTTAATAGTGTCATTATATACCTCTTAGATAGTCTTCCTATCCTGAACATTCACCATAAACTCATAATGAAATATTAATGTGAGAAGATGCAAATTGGAGAAGTGTATGTTGGGTTAGTCCCTTGTTCTCATGTGTACCATGCAACTAGTTGGTAGTTATAAAATAGTTTGGTGTATCACCTCATTTAGGTTAGTTTTATTTTAGTTTTCTCTCATAATTTTAGGTGTAGTTGTGAGTTACAAGTTATACCTCAATGGAGTTATCCCTATTTGGAGATTCACCTCAATCTTAGGCTACCCATAGCCTATAGGTGTTTCAATTGTGCCACTTGGATGAGGAGAGATGAGACATCTCCTCAAACTATGAAAATACAAGTGACAACAATATACCTAGTAAATCCAAATGCATGGATATGTATACCTAATCATTTGACCAATTCAACCAACATGTACAATATGCCTACCTTAGTCAAGGTAATCCACCTTTGTCCATGCAAATTCAATAGTAATAAGACACTTCATCTAACTTCATTGCCCCATAGTTTTATAAAATTAATGATAAAATTCAAGCTATACAGATTAGAAACTAAACAAATAAATTCAAATTAGATGAAATATGCTCTTATCCATTCAACATGGAGTATCTACAAATACCATTTCTATCAAGCTATGAGGCACCCAAATTTAATAAATACCAAGGTTCAGTGACCCTAAATATAATTTTAAATAATTATTTTTTGTATTCCAGACAATGACATATAACAACATATAATTTATTCATCTATTTATAAGGAGTCTAACTAGACAAGCCTTGAAATAGATTTTGAAATTATCAAAAAATTATATACTTGACTTTGATTATATTTATAAGATGTTTGTAAAACTCTTTTCATATAATCTTGAGCATGATATTGTAGTTTTTGACTTGGACAAAGCCAAATATAATACTAGTGAAGTCTTTGTTGCATACTTGCAATACTGGAGAGAACTAGTGAGCTGCTTTACACATAATATGCCAAATAAGTAGTTGGCCACAATATTTACCAAAGAAATTACATTGTTATATATATTACCATCTTGAGCTATAATGTGTTCATATATTCTAAGAGGTTATATATAAATGAATATATATTTAGAAAACCCTTATTAACAAAGGGATAATCAAACCATCCTCTTATAACCATAGCCAAAATTAACATAAAGGCTAGCAGAACTAAAACTATAACCAAGGCCAAAACCATAATCATAACCCAATTCAAACACCATATTTAATGCCACCTTAGTCCAACAAAAATGAGAGACTTAAACCCTACAACTATAGTAACAATGTTTTTGTCAATGGTGAAAAAATTGTATATCCTTTCACCTCCACTCACTCAACAACCACCTCCTCTATATATTTAGATAAGTCCTCTATAAAACTAAAAACCATATAATCAGAAAAAATTACAAGCCCCTCCTTCAAGAACAAGGTTACACATTGCCAGATAATTCAACAACCCTAGTGAGCCTATTGAATTTGTGTTCTGAAGATTGGTTTAAGAAAATATGATTAGTTGAATAATATTGAAGACATTTATTGAATTAATTCCTATTCCTAATTGGTATAAATAACATTAATTTCGTGAGTACCATCAAGTCAAATGACATTCCATATGAAAATGTATCTAACTCAGGCATTTTATTGAGAATATGTTAGAAAATAGAGAGATAGAAAAACACACCCATGCTCCTACGACCAATCATAAATTAGGTATATACCATAATCTATTTCCCCAACATAACAATAAAAAAACTAGTAGCAATACCACCAATAATAATAATAGTGATAGAGAACTCCACTATAAAATTAATAGCAACAATGCCAACCATAGTAGCAAAAATAAAATGGTCAGAATGAAGGGTAAACTGACTAAACTAATCAAGAAATCCATAATACCATACATTGTAAGACATGTATTAGGTAGTCATGTTTATAATATCACCATTAACCCTTGGCAAACTACCAATAAACCTAAAACCTCACCCAATAATTCCTATCATATAAATAATGCCTATTAACCTCCTTAAACTTTTAATTCTTCTTTAAACCATGTTATCATCTAAGCTCAACACCACCCTAGAATTATCATTCCAGACCTCATTACCTTCTCATCCAACTACCAAACTCAAGTACCATATCAATATTATGCAACTTTGACTTGATATGCCAAGGTCATTATCAAGGGACCATAATCAAATACTAGAAATGAACCTATTCAGCCTTCCATGCCTATAAAAAATAATCCAATTGAAAAAATCAAGGTGAAAGCCTATGATATTATGAAGTAGATAAAAAATACACCGACACATATATCCATCATGTATTTTTTTCATATGTCTAGCATCCATAAGGACATCTTGAATGAGTACTTGAACTAATCCCTCATGACAAAAGACATCACTCTAAACAAATTCCAAGCTCTGGTAGGACATTTGGCCCCTAGCCAATGTCTTACCTTTGACCAAAGTGACATGTCATATATGGGTCCTATGAATAATAACCCATTATACATTGAGGTTAGTATAATGAACCATATAGTTAAGCATGCCCTTGTAAAAAATGGTTGAAGCTTCAACATTATGTCTCTAAAGTCAGTCAAACATATTGAATCTATAGCTACCAACTTGCAGTTAGATATTATCATTATCAAGGCATATGATAATGAAGAATGAGATTATTAAGTTATTATTAGTTTACCAATGGTAATTGGGCTTTTTCCCCATGATAATTTATGCCATGTGTTAGACCTAGAATTGTCTTATAATATGTTATTTTACTAACCCTAGATCCATGAAATCAGGGCCATACCTTCTATGTTACATTAGTGTATAAAATTTCCACATTCAAGAATGGAAATGATTATACCTATTGATCTTTAGCCATATCAATATTTTAAACATCTCAAGGTTGAGTGTAAAAGTTATAACTATCAATTTGGCATGAATCCTTTGCCCAAATTTAACAAAGAAGGAGCCAAAAAAGGAAAATCCCTTAAATCAAGACCAAAAAATGATTATATTGACCTAGATATCTTAGGTTATACCTAAACCAACCATCCATCCATCAGACATTTCTAATCAATTCTATATGAATGACAAAGGTCTTAAAGAAGATAGTACCCATAATGCATTACATATTTCTAAATTACTACAAAACCCAAAAACTTATGGGAAACCCAAGGCCAAAAATAACTACATAAAGTGGTAAACTAAGGGAAAATATTAGTTAAAAAAGACCATTATTTTTAAACTATCCTTTAACCTAGAATAGGATCCTTGAGTGGAAGATGATTCATGGCTTTACACTGATGAGTTATCTAATTTTTACCAAAGTGAAAAGTATCTTATCCCTAAATAAATTATGGATCACCTAGATTATAATGGAAAACACATATTGATACATTATCAAGGCACAATAAAACTAGTCTTAATGACTAAATACAAATCAACCTATGGTATTGGATTTAAACTACTTGGGGGTAACCCTGTATACCTTATTCATGTTCCAACACCATTGACTATCTAAGATGATGTTGAAAGTGATGTTAGCTCTTAATATAGCATATATGATGACCTTAACACTATGAATTTGTTTAAACCCCATGCCATTTACACCATTAACAATGTTTATCAAAATTCTTCATTAAAGATTTACCTTCAATAATTGATAGACTAAGACCAAAAAAAGTCAACAATGCCATTAGATGATTTTGAAAAATATGAGACCATATGTGAGTTTATGAGATTGAGGAATCAGATTCCTCTTAGAGACCATGAGTAAGGATTTTCTATTATATTGGATCCTACCACCTATTTTATAAATCAAGTGAAATTCCCTATCCAAATATAAAAGTAAAATCAAACATTGAGGTCTTAAATGAAAACCTCTTTGTGGCACTTTTGATCAAGGTAAGAGTAAAGAGAAATGCAAGTCTCTTGGTGAAAACCAATTTCCACCACCATTAGATGGGGATTTTCACTCCTTTTCCTATGAAGCATAAGAAACCCATAGTCCAAATACTTTTTATGGATTAGATATTAGTACTTATGAGTGGAAATATTTTGTATATATTATTCAAGAGTACACTGAGGTATTTTTTTCACATCCTTTTCCAACATTAGGAGATTCTAATTCATCCTACTTTGAAGAATTAGATGAGCCAGTTTAGATAGATGACTTTGCCATTGCTAGCTAGTTTAACTCATTATTGATTATTTTATATGATGGCTCTATACTTATTATGGAGGACACTTCATAGGCTGGACCCAAAGTGGATTAAATTATCCGCATCCCTCATTGAGGAGGAATGTGAAGCTTTTATAGCCCTTTTAAGGGAATTTATTGATATATTTGCATGTGCTTATTTAGGCATGCCAAGATTGGACCTTTCCTTTGTTATGCACCATATCATTGTACATCCTAATGCCAAGCCCATTAAATAAAAACTATGTAAGATGCAACCTCATATTGATGTGATAGTTAATAAATATTTAGATAAAACTCCTAGATGTGAAATGCATCAGACCCATTGATTATTCAGAGTGGATTTCAAACATTATGCTAGTGAGTAAGAAACTAAAATTTATCATAATATGGTTTAATTTTATATATATCAACAAATCCTACCTAAAATATAATTTTACTTTTCATAATATTAACATTATAGTTTACTTAATGGCTAGATATGAAATTATTTCTCTTATGGATGGATATTTAGGGTATAATAAAATCAAAATTGCACCAAAATACCAACACAACATAATGTTCACCACTCCATGGGGAATATTTTGTTATTAGGTGATGTCATTTGGACCTAAGAATGTAGAAGTTACATACCAAAGAGACATGAACAATGTTTTTTATATGATATGATGCATGTCATCATTATGGACTATGTCTATGACATCCTAAGTAAATCAAAGACCTATGGTGATCATCTAGCGATACTATGAATAATCTTTGAGAGACTTCATGATTATAACATCAATATTAATCTAAATAAATTTGTATTTGGTGTAACTTTTGGTAAATTATTAGGCTTTAGTGTCTCTCATAGGGAAATTGAAGTCAACCTAGCCAAAGTTTGTGACATTAAAGAAATGCCTCCACCATATACCTTAAATAAATTCCATAGTTTAAAGGTTAAGATACAATCAATGTGATAGTTAATATCATAATTGGCTGACAAATTCCATTCATTTACACACTTTTTGAAGATTGGTATTACATTCTCCATGAATGAAGAGTGTCAAAAAGCATTTGATCATCATAAAGAATATTTGGATAATCCTCGTATGTTATTTGCACCCACACAAAATAAGCCATTGCTAATTTGCCTATCAGCAACTAAAAATTCCCTAGGGGAAATTTTGGTACAACATAATGAACAAGGTAAAGAACATGTTGTGTATTATCTGATCCAAACATTGGTCATGTATGAGCATAATTATATGATAATTGAAAAATCTTGTTTATCAATGGTTTTCAAATCCCAAACATTATGTCATTATATTGTTAAAAAAATACCATTGTTATTCTTAAACTAGATCCACTCAATTATCTATGTTCCAAAATAGCTTTATAGGATTGCATGACAAAATAGATCCCACTATTGAGTGATTTTGAAATTGAATATGAAAATCATAAGGCCATTAAGGGGAAATTACTCATAAATCATCTTTCAAAATAACCTCTTCAACATACTCAACCTATTACATTTGGATTCAAAGATGAGGCCATTATGACCCCCAAAGAAGCAAAATCACCTCTTGAGGCTGAACAATTGAATATGTAATTTGAAAGATCATTTACAGCTCATGGATTATGTTTCATAATATTATTTATTATGCCAAAAGGGGATCTCATTCCCAAATACTTTTATATTTTATTTCCTTGCACCAACAACATGGTTAAGTATGAAGCACTCATTATAGGTCTTCATCAAGCAGTACAATGAAAAATTTAACATTTAATAGTGCATGGTGATTCCTAGCTAATCATCAATCAGGGCATAGAACAATATCAAACAAAGATGATAAGTTGGTAACTTATAAAGATAAGTTTGATACTCTCAACAAGAAAATTACTAACATCCAATTTAAAAGAATATCTTGATCTAATAAATAGCTGATGTCATGACCACTATTGGCTCCATGAATTAGATCATAGATATAGTAAGGGTTTATTAATTTCTTGTTGAACATCTCTTAGTGTTGAAATAAAAATAATCACCCATAAATATGGTTTGTGAAAATGTTGGTTCCATGTCTCCCTATTACTTATACATATATGCATATCTTCAAGACCAAAATATGACTCTTGACTTATCACATAAAAAACAAAAAACCTTCCCCCACAAAGCCTTTTAGTATACCTTACATGGACCAACCTTGTATCATAGAATCTATGATGGATCTTTGTTTCATTGTTTACCTTTGATAGAATCTAGATTAATGATAAGGTTATTCTTCATGAAGGAGTGTGTGGAACACACACCATCAAGGAAATCTTATCCAAAATGTTATTGCATACTAGTTATTACCAGCCAATAATAGATGTAGACATAGTTGCATATGTGAATAGGTGTGTCAAGTGTCAGAAGTATGCTAATTGGATTAATGCTCTAGAAAAGAAACTCAAACCATTGAAAATGCCATGGACATTATCAATGTAGGGACTCAACCACATAGGGAATATAATTCCTATATCCTTAGATGGTTGTGAGTAAGTCCTAACTACTACTAAGTATTTCACTAAGTGTGTAGAATCCATTCCTCTCACTTATGTCACTAGTAAGAAAATATCCAAGTTCATATTAAACCATCTCATCTCTCATTATAGTATCCCCTTTGACATTATATCTGATAATGGCGTATCATTTAAAAATAAAAATTTGAAAGCACTTTTTACCCAATACCACATAAAACAAAATTTATCTACTACATACTATTGGTAAGGTAATGGCAAAATTGAGGCTTATAATAAAACCATTTTCAATATTCTAAATAAGATTGTCAATGATATTGGTCTTAATTGGAACTTGTAGCTATTTAATGCCCTCTAGGCATACCATACCATATTTTGTACTCTAATAGGAGATACACCTTATTACTTACTTATGACACTGAGTCCATTCTTCTTGTCGAGGTTGAGTTTACTTCTCTCTAAATTTTTCTACAACATATCATCAATGATGAGGACTATAGAGTATCTCTCTTCTAGGAGCTAGAATTGCTTTATGGAAAACACTTGGCTACCCTAAATAACCTTCATGTATATCATAATATATTAAAAGGACAATATAATAGGCATGTTAAGCATCAAGAATTAGATATTTTTACCTTATAATAAAATAAAATTAGAATAATGTCAATGCTGAGATAAATAAAAAAGTAAAGTTCCAACAAAACTAGTTAAGGCCCTATCCAATTATTTCTAACTATGGTTTTGGAGCATACAGGCTCACCATGCTAGAAGGAGATGAACTTGATGAACCAATGGAAATAATTCACCTTAAACATTTTTATACTTAAGGGAATCAAATTATTGTCTACAAGTATCAATTAATTTATGACACATTATACCCATTCTTTTTATTGCACCCTTATTGTTCTACCATGCCCTTAACCCTTTTCCAACTAGTTATTTTTACCTAACCTTGTCTATCATGTTTGACCTTGGTTTTGATTCCTTTATACTTTAGAAACGTTTAATGGTTATTGATAGATTTATTTATAGTATTTATTTTAAAACTAAACATTTGAAAGGCAATATATGAAAGCAATATGATAGTGATCCTGACAATTACATCGTTCATTTGTTTTTATGATCCCTATTTGTGCTACTAATTATAATCACCTATGGTAAAATAATACCACTGACCCTTTGTAATTATTTTATTATTATAAAAACCTATGGTTAAATTAGGAGAAACACATTAAACATGCATTGTCACATCACCTTTCCATTATTTTTTCTATTTGTATTTCCATTTACCTATACCTGAACTTCCTAGTACCTTGTCGAATGTCTTTTATGTAGGCAAAACTATGGTGACTTGAAATACATTTAGACTATGTAGGCATAACTCAATTCACATTGAGATAATTTTAGTCACCCTTTTACCATGATATATATATATTTTTTGAGAATTTAATCTATGTTCTTTCCATTTTGTGAGAAATTTGAGATTGAACACTCTTATCATTTTATGAGCATGTTTAAGCCACACTCTCATCATTTTGTGAGTTGGAACAATCTATATATCATAATTCTCAATTTATTCGATATGATTATAAAATTATGAAAAAATTTGGAATAGTTTCATAACCCTTAAACATTGAAAAGACCTAAGAAAATCTTAAAAATCACAAAATCATGAAAATCGGCTTAGAATTTCCATGAGAAATATAAATCCATCAAATGTTTTTAGGATGGGCCATCTTAACTATATAGCTTAATTTCTAGACTACCTTGGTCTTTTTCTCCCATTTCTAGGAGAACTACATCAGCTTAAATTCTACATAGATGATGTAGTTAACACTTGGATACATGGGGTATCTCGAGTTAGCTCAACTACACCTTTCTTTATTTTTTCACCATTTATTTTCCTTAAGGATTTTGGAACTCCTAATTATTTCACAAGTAACCAAATTTCATTTATTTTTCCCATCCTTATGGGCCTTAGCCTTATGTTCTCATCATTTTATTAGTAATTTCTATTTTGAATGATCTCACCATTTGACAAGTAACCATTACCAACACTCACTGTTTTATGAGCTCGTTCTCATTCCAATCCATAGATATAGTAAACACTAAGAATTACCCATTCAATTCAATAGTGGGATACCCATATCTTGTATTTTAGTGTGGTTTTATCCTAAACTATACTCTCAAATTTGTATGATTTGTTTATGTTGATGTTTCATGACTATGAGCATCCTCCTCTTTTCTTATGCACTCACCATTTTGTGAGACCATTCCCATTTTCATCTACAAGCCAATCATGTTTTATCATCATCAATTTTATTCTATCACATATCCTAGGAGAACTACATTTGTCATAAATTTCACATTGGATCTTGTGTTTATTAGACTATGTAGACATCATCCACTTGCCTAGTGCATATGGAGTTAGCTCGACTACCCATTCCTTTTATTCTATTTTTTTATTTTATTTCATTACTTCTTATAGCTTAGGGGCAATGTTTTTTTTTTGTCATATTATTTATTTCATTTATTCCTATAGCTTAGGGGAAATTTTCAACATCTTATTTGTGTTATTATTTACCTATAGCCTAGGGGTAACCTTGTGCCTTTCATTCCTCTATTATTTTACTAGTGTTTTTCTACCTAGATTAGGGGTTACCTTATCACCAAGAGTAACATATATATTACACATACACAAAAAATTTGTGTTTTTTTTTGTACTAACATTGTGATTAACCATTATTTGTGTATTGATGTTTGTTTACCTTTGTGTATTTGGAATAGTTTGATTATTGAACATTTCTTTGCTTTGGATTGTTTAGTTGTTTTGATTATTATTTTTATTTGTTTATAGCTTTATTTGTCTGTGTGTTTGTTTTGTTTATATTTAATATTTATTTATAGTTTTTTTTTTGTTTAGTTATTGTGTATATTTGTCTCATGTTTGTTTGTTTATTAGTGTTTTGTTGTTTCATTATTGAATGTTTGTTTGTGTTTAGTTGTTTGTTAGAATGTTGTTTATTGTTTATTTGTTCTTATTTTGTTTATTTTTTTATTTGTGTTTTCTTGTTTATGTTTTTTTTATTTTTATTTATTGGTGTTTTATTATTTGTTTGGTTATTTTTGTATATTGTTTATTTATAACCTTGTTTGTTGTTTTGTTTGTGTAGTTTTTTTACTTTATTAGTTTTACTTGTTTATATGTTCTATTTGTTTGTTTTTATCGTTTGTTTATATTTTTTTGTTTGTGTTTGTTTGTTTGTTATGTTTATTTATATAACCTTATTTATTTATTTTATTTATTTTTGTGTTTTTATTTATTTTATTATTTTTCTTTTGAATTTTTGCCTTTTTTCCTCGATTGTCATAGGATTATTACATTTTGATTACACTTAAGTCTTGATTATCCATATCATGTGTTTAGGTTGTGAAAATTTGTATTTAGTCTTACACTTGATTTATTTGTTATATTTACATTTGGGATTTTATTGTTCATAACTTATTATTAGGTTATTTATAATTAATTTTTACTCTTTCATTTTAGTAATTCATAAATTATATGCATCATATCATAAGCTATAACAAAAACTAAGCATACAAAGACTATTATATCAATGCAATGGTAGTACTTCTTTAATATATTAAACTAGCCAAATATCCAAACACATGCATGAATTCATGAGTAATAATCAAGATTAATAATGATATATTATTATTTTATATAGACATGCATCTCTAAACGCATGTGATTCATGCAACATAATCATATGATAACCAATATAACAACATCTCATAAACATGGCATAGGAAATAAATGAATAAAGCATACATAAACATAAACATCAAAATATTATACATCCATAATTTTAATAATTGTTAATCAATGATAAAAATGAGATAAATAAAAACATGGTGTCGTATATATATCCAAAATCTCATATACATGTACATCAGCCTTGAATGATCCAAAAATAAATGTAAATGTATCTCAAATATCATATACATAAAGGATATATACCTATCACAATGGTTTCTCAAAAATAAGTCAACATGCCAATTCAATAATGACAATGCCATATGCCAAAACTGTTCCAAAATTCCAAAGTACCAATATCCCTTCACTCAACTCTGGCTCTATTATTCATAGGACCTATGGATTGAGGTGTTCCTGATGGCCCTGGTGGTCCTAGAGGTGGTGGCCATGGATGATGAATGAACTAAACTGAGGCACTTGTAACAAGAGTCATGATGTGAGACTAACCATATATGATAACTACCCTTTGTGCATCCCAAACCTCAAAATAAGTAACCTACTATTAGGTAGATGCAAAATAATGGGGAAAAGGGTGGGGTATAAAGTGACACCTTTTTTTTAAAATAATAATAGTTAAACTTAGAAAGAATGTTAGAGACACTTCAAAAAGGAATTTAACAATGACATAAAACATGAATTTGATAATGACATAAAAACGTGAATGGTTTGTGCTTTAGGGTTGAGGGCTTAAAGTTTAGGTTTTAGGGCTTCAGGTATAGGGTATAAAGTATAAGGGTTAAAGTTTTAAGGTTCTATGTTTAGGGTCTAGGTTTTGGGGTTTAGGTATTATTATTTTGGATTTAGTTATAATGTATTAGGGTTAAGTGTTCAAAGTTTTTGGTGTTTAGGGTTTAGGTTTAGGATTCAATGTTCAAGTTTTATGGTGTTTAGGGTTTATGGTTTGGGTTTTGGGGTTAATGGTTTAGGTGTAAATGAAGTGTACTAGGATGATTAGATAAATTTGTGTCCAGTATTAGTGACTATATTATGAATATAGGAATATGTCATGTATGAGTGACAACATACCTACATGTGGTACTAGGTATGGGGTAGATGTATTGTATGAATGACTGTATCATTATTATATGTATGATATAGGTTGAATGCTGTAGGCTAGACATTTATGCATATTTATAGACCCATTGAGTAAAAAACCCAAATATTATTTAGGAATTAATTTTGAATCCATATTCAAACCTTTTACATGAATGTCCCTAATCACTCCTTTCTCTATATAGGTTATAATGACCCTTATCCTTTCAATATATGGCTTATCCAATGCCCCATCTCCTTTCTCTATATAGATGATAACTCAAGATTATGGTAACTTATGGTTAGAGGTTTAGGATTTATAAATTTAGGGTTTAAGGTTTATGGTTGATGGTTCAAGATTCACAGCTTAGGGTTTAGTGTATAAGGACTAGTGTTTAGGGTTCAAGTTTTAGTGTTATGGCTTAGGGATTAGGTTATAAGCCTTATTATCTATATTTTATGCTTAAAGGTTTAGGATTTATGGTTTATGGCTCAACGGACCAAGGTTTTCACTTTTAGGGTTTAGGACTTGGTGTTTGGGGTTAGGGTTTTTGGTTTATGGTTTCACACTTAAGGTTTAGGGTTTAGTATGTAAGGTTGAGGGTTTTGATCTTGGGGGTTTAGTTGAGGGTTTGGGGTTTGAAACTTAGTGTTTAGTATTTTAGGGTTTAGTGTTTGGGGATTAAGGATTAGCTTTTAGGACTTGGGGTTTAATGTTTATGGTTTAGGGTTCTAGGTTTAGGGTTAAGGGTTAAGGGTTTAGGGATTTAAGTTTAGTGTTTAAGGTTTTTGGTTTTTGGTTTTTGATTTAGATTTAGAATTTTTGATTTAGGAATTAATGTTTAATGTTTATGACTAATGTTTATGGTTTTAGTCTTGGGGTTTAGGCTTAAGGGCTTAATTTTATGTTTTAGGGTTTAGGATTTAGGATTTTAGGTTTGTGGTTTGGGGTTTGGGGTTAGGGGCTTACATTTAGGTTTTAGGGTTTACGGTCTAGAAAATAAAGTATAGGGTTTAATGCTTTAATTTTATATTTTTAAGGTCAATAGTTTAGGGTTTATGGATTATTATTTTTGGTTTAGGGATAATGTTTTAGGTATATGGTTTAAGGTTTAGGACTTAGGGTATAGGGTTTAGGTATATTATTTAGTGTTCATGGTTCATGGTTCATGGTTTAGGTTTCAATGTTTAGGGTTTAAGGTTTAGTGTTTAGGATTAGGGATTTGGGGCTTGGGGTTAATTTTTTATGTGGAAAAGGAGTTCATTAGGGTTATTAGTTACATTTGCGTCTAATATGAGTGACCATATAATGACCACATGAATATGTCATGTATGAGTGACAAAATACCTATAAGTAGTTCACGTACGTGGTAGATGTAATGTATGAATGACTACATCATTACTATATATATGTTATAGTTTACATTCTATAGGATATTAATTTATTCATATTGATCAACCAATTAATTAAAGTTCATTTTATATGTTGAGAACAAGGTTGTTAAGAAGATTCCAAGGTGAAGATAGTAAACTCCAAGTATAGTACATCTCTAACTTTTTTGATTGAGTATAAACCTCTTATGAAGGTCCAATGTTATTATGTAAACACTATAAAATACTTACAATTAAAGTGGTTCAAAGAATTTGATAATTAAGCCAAGTTAATATCCTTCCAAGTAAGCATATTAGGCCATCCAGACCTAAATATTAGAGTTTCCATTGAATTCTAATTCTTAAGAAAGCAATAAAGGAAATTAGTTTCTCATCCTCAAAGACAGTATCCAAACATCTTAATAAATATTTATAATAATAATTTAATGATCTTATATTAATAACACATTTTCAAGACCAAATATGCATATACATAATATTATAGCAGTGTTTAGGACTTAGTCAAAGTTTTGGGCACTTTGGTGATCTAATTAGTATCTTGAGATTGTGTAAAGACACCTATGAATCTTGTATTATTATCTTAATATTTTTATTGAGTTTTTGAATTGAATGAGTCCAAAAAATAAGGTAGATATAGACCTCTTTGTGTGAAGTCCTTAAGAGGTAGAATTTGGCCTAATAGGCTTGTAAAGGATAGAGTTGTTGTCATCTAAGTTTTGAGTTGAATTTATTTATGCACTAAGAAGCTTGAGTCAAATAATTGGTGAAACCCTCATAGTATTGTTTAAAGAAATGAGGATATACAATGGTGTGCTTTAGGAGTCAAATAAGGGTTTTGCTTAAAGGTAGATTACTATCTTAGGATTGAGTACACTATTTTAATTCATTGAAAGTGTATTTTGATTTGAATACAAAGGATAAGAAGTCAAGAGATAATACTAAAGAATAATGTCATTAGTATTTCAATACCAATACTTAGAAGACCTTTTGTGATAGACTAAGAGATAATTTATGGTTAGGAAGAGACCTAATTGCAATTAAATTTCTAAACGACCTTGAAGTAGACTAGGTTGAGTAAGTGAAACACTTAATTTGACACTAGTAGGGAATAGTAAATATCAAGATATGGTCTGTGTATTTAGGTAGGGCATACTCCTTGAGATAAAACCATGGCTCAGTTATTTAATTAGGTAGAGCATACTCAAGTAGATAAAGTAGATAGGGAATATTTAAGTAGGTAAAACAAACATGTAATCCTTAATGGTATAGATATATTACATATTTAACATGATTTATAACCTCATTTCAAATTCTATCTTCTAATCCTAAAATTATAAAAACTAAGTATTAGCTATAATGAAATTTAAAAACTATCTTCTAAATGGTAAGTCCTACACCTCTATAATCAATTTCAAAAGATGTTGAGTGGCCATAGTTTTTTATATTTAGTAAAATAGATTTGAATTACAATAATATAAAATATAAACATTTATTTTAATAAATATATGCTTTCACCTCAAATTGAAAAAAAAAATTGCATTCCAAAATGAGTGTATGCCCTTTATAAAGGATGCATGCCCTTTTTAAAGGGAATACACCCTTTAGAAAGTGTGTGCATCTTTTATGAAGGGTGTATGCCCTTTACAAAGGGTGTGAATCCTTTACAAAGGGCTTACACCCTTTGGAATATGAAGGGTGTATGCCCTTTAGGTTTAGCATTGACCCTTGTTTATGTTTGCATTGGTTTTTTTAAAAAGAGGGTGTACACCCTTTAAAGAAAATGATTTATATTTTTCATTGTATCATTATTTTTCCCCAAATTTTTACATCTACCTTATCTTTTGGGCATGGTAATATCATAGGATCACTAGTAATATTATGCCTCATCCTTGGTTTGAAGGCACTCCCCAACCATCAGTGAGAATCCAACATGTGTAACAAATCCTTAAGCCACATCTCACTCTCACCTAAGCCCGTAAACCATAGTCAATACCTAGTCTATATCACTAATTTCTTTATCTCTCTATGGTGAGCTGGTCTTTATCTATCTATATTAACCTTTAGCTAAGTGATATCTATCTATAACTAAGTCATATCTAAGATGATTTGTAAATCAACTACCTAATGTTATAAGCCTATAATATCCCCTATTTAAAAAATAATCTCTTTCTCTAACAAACTCACATCCCTACCTACTATAGCCATACCCAAAGTCCCTATCTGGATTGGATCCGCATGTGTGCCTAAAGGCCTCACCTAACCTAAACCAACCTAAGCCACTATAACCATTATTGAGATAGGATGAAGTACCATAAAATATAGGCCATCATCCCCATTATTTCCATCTCCATCACCCAAGTCATTTCCTCCATCAAATCTATCATCATCATCATCATCACCAGCCTCACCATTACTATCCTATCAGGTGATACCAATATCACTTGATGTCTTGACCTCTATCTCCTCAATATCTATGGGAATCTATCCCCTAATGAAACTACAATCATAAACCTTAAAGGGAATACCTATACCCACCAATTGAGACTCCTATATCTGCAACTCCTATAGAATAAGCTGAGGTAACTTGAGGAACACTGATATAGCTTGTGGTAGACTCACTCCTCTAGATCATATGAGTATCCTTATTGATCTCCCTTATCATGTAGGAAAACCATCTCAATCCCTTAATAACATCCTATGTATAGCCAAATTAATAGAGTACCCAATTAGGGTAGTAGTCATCAATAATGTGGGATTACCTCTTGGTTAGAAAACATATGGTTATGATATAGGCCATATAACAACTATCTCTTAACCACTATAGTTGGGCTATGAGGCGAGGCCTCCAAATAAAAAAATATGGTGTATAATAATCAAACATCTAATGATAAAATGGGATATACCCATATTCTTTCACTTACTTTCTCATGTCTAATCCCAATTATATAACAAAGGCTCCTCTAGATCCCATAATCTATGCATCCCTATTGGTCACTCAATTGAAATGTGCTCCCATCCCCAGACCACAAGAGTATCCCAGCTAATCTCCCATGTCACATGGGAAAACCATCTTAGTCCCTCAAGAACATCATGCATATATCCAAACTTCTAGAGTACCTAATCAAGGCAATAGTCCTCAATAATGTGGGATTATCTCCCAATTAGAAAACATCTGGTCATCATATAACCCATATACCAACTGTATCTAACCACTATAGCTAGTATGAGAGGCAAGGCCTCTAAATGAAAAACTATGGTGTAAGATCATCAAACATCCAATGATAGAATGGGATATCCTCCCTATGTTCACATTTTCCTACTCCTATTTGATCTTAGATATATGATAAATTATCCTTTAGATCTTGTAATTTGTGCATCTTTATTGGTCACTCAATCAAAATGTGATGCCAACTTCAGACTATCAAAAGAGTACAAACCCCAATGTTGCATCCACCATGGTATGTTATCATATGAATATCTCTATAAAGTTGTGCCAAGATATCTTTCCCCTAAATAAATCGCATATACTCATCAAGCATACTTTACACTACACTTCTAAGGCCCATATGAAAGTATTAGCTACTCTTGTTAAGAAACAAGATGCCATTGACAATAATCATTAACAAAACTACCTCCATGTCAACAAGAGATAGTGGTGACATATCCCCCAAAAAAAAATCATCTAGCTAAATTTTTATGTATGTCTTTATCAAGTCTATGTCAAACTTCCCCTAAATAAAACATGGGGATACCCTAGTAACTAACCAAATCATCAAGAATTTATTTTTGTTAAGCCAGTGGTGTCCAACATAATATCCATACATGCATAAGAAACATTATAATTCACTATGTACCCTCAAGTGTCATAATAACCTCTTTAGTAGGTTGGTGAAATGTGGAAGTATCATTATGCTAATGCTCAACTAGCATGCACAAATATGACTGACCTACCCAAATTACTAGCATCCATGCCACATCATGAATATATAGTATCTATAAGAAAGTAATCATGTTCTCTATCTAGAGATATGAGGTCTAAAAATAGTGTGAACATTTATCTTGACATGTCAAGACAACTAGTCACTCCTGCAAACATAAAAAAGATAGCGCCAGCCTTATTATATATAGCTACTTGAGCCCAGCTAAGCCTCTCTAAGAATTTGGACACTTGTTGGGTCCCCATATCCATTTTTTTGGGTTATAGGGTAAATACAACATTTTACTAAGGGTGAATTCATCATTTAGGTGATATTTCACCTTTTTAAGTGATGTCACCATTTTCACTTTCATAAAAATGATGACTTTGCCTAAAAATGGGTGAAATCATTGTTTTGGTGATTTCTACCTAATTTTGGTATTTTAATTGTCTCTAAGAATGATAGATTTGTATAAAGTCATAATTTTCCTTGGAGAAGCAATTATTTCCCCTAAAATTCAAATGATGGCTTCACCATTTTTAACATAAAACAAACATTAAATGTAGTAAATTGAGCATTACTAAATAAATTGAGCATTAATGATGAAATTGAGATTACTCACTAGTAGTCCATCATGGGTTGGCCACATGTGCTCTCTCAACCACTCTAAAACATGGCATTGAGATCTTTCATAGGACATTTTTTCTTAGTAATTTGTGAAAAAAACTAGAGCTAAGAAATCTCAATTAACTATGGTGAAAATGAATTATTTTCACCCTAAAGGTGAATATATAGCCAAACATTTGAATTTTTACCCCTAGGGTATATAGTTCATTTTGTGTACCCCAAGAAGTGTATTTTTCATATACATGGTCTATTTTTTATATCATTAAATCCTATGTGCCTTATTTTTTATTTGTATTATAACTAAACTATCTTTTTGGGCCTCCCTTAAGACCCATTTAACAACACTATTTTTCTACCTATACCCCATGTTTATTTGAGCATGGAACTTTGAAACCACATTTAGGCTAGAAATGTGTTTTTATCCTTTTACATATCATCATAAATATGGTTTACAAATTTTTCACATAAGTTATCCTTACCAATTTTCCCAAGTGAGACAAATTC
Organism: Torreya grandis; assembly: GCA_037957365.1. NCBI lineage: Eukaryota > Viridiplantae > Streptophyta > Pinopsida > Cupressales > Taxaceae > Torreya > Torreya grandis. Next base: position 921,291 of record JARHVA010005439.1, read on the forward strand.
TTTTTTGATCAATCAATGACATATCCTACCTTTATAGGGAAAAGACATTTTAAATCACATAATTTAAACATCCAAATGATTATAATCACCTTTTTCAAACCATTATTTTTTGATAAATTTAATTATTATAAGCACCTATGGGAAAATTCTTATTTTTCCATCCCATGCTAATGATTATAACTACCTTTGGATAAATCATATTTTAAATAATTCACCTACCCTACTAGGGAAACTTCCTATGTCATTGATTATAACCACCTTTGGGAAAATTATTTTTTCCTATTTTATCACTAATTATAACCAAATTTGGGAAAATTAGTGTTTCACATTTTGTTACTAATTATAACTATCTTTTAACAAATTAGTATAAATCCCAGTACCCTTCTAGGTCAAACATATATGCCACTACTTATAACAACCTTTTGAAAAACTACTTTAGCACCCTTTATAACTTATTATAAACAACTTTAGGCAAAATAGTGACTCTATTTCCATTACTATATATAACCACCTTTCAATAGTTTAGTAGTTCCAAGTAAATTTGATGACACTATTTTTCCACTCACTCCCTCAAGGGGGAATCAAGGTCTTATTAACCACCCTTTGGGGGCGTGAACCATTTAGATTAACAAATTTTTCATTCTTTGAAAATATGTCACTATGTCTATGTCTCACAATGCCTTCTCAAATAGGGAAAACTATAAACACTTAATTTTGGCCATTTTCATGTCTAAACTAGAATTTAGTACAATTTCTATAAAATGATTCAATCTAAGCTTAAAAATCACTTGAATTTACAAAATTCATATTTTTAAGGGATGTAATTGCCTATAAATGTTATGAGACTAGTTTATTTGGCATATTACCCTATATGCACCAATAACCTAGTTCGGTTTCAACCCTAGTCAAATTAGACTTAGTAATTTGACACTTTTGTCTTGTCTATATATTAATTAAAAACACTTAAAATAATTTAAAAAATCCAAAAATCACTTAGGAATATTAATTACATTATAAATCTTAATTAACTTGCCTAAACAAAAATTCCAAATCAAATTAGTGAATTTCATTTATCACAAAAAGGAATATTTAGACAAATATGAATTCAAAGTTCAAAAGAGCTAATAAAGTGATTTATTATTTCCTAAGAATTCCAAAATTATGATTCACAACCTCAAAAATATCTAAAGTTAGTTTTCATTCCTATTAAACTGAGGTGTCAAGATTTCACGAGTGTTTTGACACAACCCAGGGTTAGACTGACTCAACATAAGTTAATTTAGACTCAACCAAATTTATAATTTAACCTAACTTACCTAGGGTTATATTTATTTCTTAGAGATATAAATACAAGTGGCCACACCATATGACAACAAGATTTTATGTGTAAGGTTATTATGTTGGAATACCTCAAGAAGCCATTAAGAGTAGTGTTATAATGCCCATTTTATGCCAAACTTCACACCAAACCACAAGGACCATTAGAAAAGTGATACCACCATGGATAAGCATTGGTATAAGACTAATTTTCAATTATTATCAATATTTTTGGGAATCTATTATTTATTAAAACAAAGGAAAAAGAAGAGGTGGGTTATGGGCTAAACCTTCCAATCACCTTTTGTACCCAATGTTAGTTTGTACCTAGAGATATGATTTCACTACTGAGGATATGGGAGATGGATAGATATAATTTAGTAATTATATTAACTCATCCATTAATATATATATATATATATATATATATATATATATATATATATATATATATATATATATATATATATATATATATATATATATATATATATATATATATATATATATAGTACCACCTTACAATTTTTATTCCATGAATGTTTATTTCACTGAAGAAGAGAAATAACCTAGACCAAAGATCAATCAAACCTAATTTTTATTCCCTCATCATTGAACCTAAACATGCATAGCTAATAATACAAATAGGTAATGTTAGGAATATTTTATATTATATATTAGGATTTTTAAAAAAACATAAACATTGAGAACATCTCTCATGTCTCACCTTTCTTGTTGAGAACATCAAATTGAGAGGAAATGGATTTCTAAGAGCCTTTAGTATGAGTGAGGATAAGAAGTTACAGTTCTTATTCAATGTTAATAATGGGGAATTGGGAATAATTATGTTAGATAAATTTTTGAAACTATTTAAATCTATTGGGATAAATATATCCAATGGATTTCATAGACAAATTGAATAAAAATATGATGAGGCTAGTCTCGGTTGAGACTTGGAGATAGTTATATGGATGGGATCACATATGAATAGGTCTAAATATTGGTTCTTAATATACATGGTATTACTCATATGAGCATTGAAACTATCAATGATAATATTTGGAATGAGTTTGGAATGGAAAATTTCATTTCTAGTATCAGTGTTTTTATTATTTTGGATGTTATTAGTTGGAATGGGAGATGTACCTCTAGCAAAAATACCTTATCTATATAGAAGAGGTCATTAGGGAGTGTCATTCAAGTGGAAAGGTAATGTTTTAATGGATTTATGTAGCTTAAGTATTATATTTATTATGGTTTGAAATAATTTACTTGTTTTTAATGTTTAGGAGGAAGGTTTAGGATTGTATTTGTGTTGAGAAGGCTTGTTTGATTATGTTTTTTGGAATTTTTCATAGTGCTTTGCAGTGAAAGTAAACCATGATAGTTGATAAGAATAAAATGTATTGAAATAATTAAGTGAAAATATAAAATTAAAATAAATTAAATGCTTTTTTTTTCAAGATCAGTTATGCATGCAAGTACTAAAACTGAATTATAGGTGAGTGATGAAAGTGTTGATTTAGTCTTTCCTAGTTTAAGAGATAAGAGATTTTCCTATATGAGTTAAATGGATTAATTTTATTTTTTAATTTTTAGGTAAAATTATATTGAATGTAATATATAATTTAAATATAAAATATAAAAATTAAAATTAAATCTAGAACCTAGAAATCACAACTTCTAAGTATTCATAAATTAATTCACATATGCAAGCTAGAATGTTGGTTTATGAAGTTTAGAATGATTGATTATGAGATTAAAATATCTAAACTAAAATGGATGAAATAATAAATTTATAATTTTTCTAAATTTAATAATCTATAACATAATTAATTTACTACATAATAGAATTAAACTAGATATAACATGTAATTTTTAGTTTGTCTAGGTTTTCTAGGTTTTAGTATGTGTGTGTGTGAGTGTCCATTTTTGAATGTAAACTTATTATAAAAATGAAATTGTATTATTTTTTTGTTCCTTATACTATTTTTATTCAATATATATAATCTAGGTTTGATGTTATACTAATTTTGTTTGAATCTTTGATATGAAACTACAAATTAAAGAAAACAAAATTATTATTTTTGTGCCTAAGAAGAGAGAGGAAAAATATTTATTTTATTTTAAGATTTTATGAAAAGAGAGAGGAAGATAAATTTTTTATTTTATTTTAATTTTTTATGGAAATCAATCTATCTACTTAATGAAAACTAATATAATCAATTATAATTTGAAATGTGAAATTTGAAAAAAAAATCCTCCAACATGATTAATCGTGAGACCAAATGAAGGTGAATAAAGAGTTATTTGTGAGTATACAATACTCTGGTATCAAAATCATATGGTCAATATAGACCTTTTAAAATCTATAAAAAATTATGGTAAAATAATATAATCAAGAAAGATAAATTTATAACAAATAAAGCAGTTGTATCATGGGTAGACTAATTCATGGACAACAAAGAATTGGTTTCCAATTCGGTAAATTCCATTTTCTAAAATTGTGTGAAGTCAAAAAAGTATGTGTATACTCAAAAAATGTTTCTCCAAAAAATATAAAAGTAGGATATATACTTTTAAAACATGAAAGATTCAATCTCTAATGAAAATTTTTGATCCAAAAACCTAAGTAAAGTGAGATACTCATAGGGGAAGAAAAGATGTTACATGTGGGTGTTAATTAAAGCTTCACTATGAGATAAATTTAAGAATGATAGGTATTGATAAAAAATAGTAATAAAAGTGATTTGGTACATATAGAGGGTAAAAAAACAAAATTAATTAAAAAATATAACCAAAATCATGAAAAATGTGTGAAAACTAGAGTCTTGAATGCTAATTTTAAAAAAGGGAAAACTTGACAAAAATGTCACCTTATATAAGTGGTGAAGAATAATTTTTTTCAAACCATGATGAAAATACCACATAGGGTAATAAAAACACCAAAATGAGTAACACAATTTCCATGCCATAAAACTTTTCATCATGACAATTTATGAAACCGTTTTGAGAGGATTATTTTGGAAGTGGTGGTTTCATCATGAAAATCAATGATTTTTTAATGAAGGAAATAATCATAAAATATAAGGAAAAAGAGTCTAAAAAATAAAAAATTTGATGTTTTTAGAAGATCAAAAAGTAATTAAATATAAATAAGGTAGATATAATCAAATTTGAGTGTATTTAGGAATAGGTCCTTACATCATCATTGGATTTTTTAAAATGTTACACCATGTGATTTTTGGTTTCATACATATTTCCCCGTTAGGGAGATAACTAGTCATGAATTGATCAAGGTTTTTTCCTAAGTAGTGTCACACTAAAATACAATAGAGGGTTAGAAAAATTACCTTACATGTGTGGTGAATCAAAGCTAATCGAGACCTCCTCATGACATATGAGAAAAAAATGAGAATCAAATACAATTTAATGAGAAAACATAAAAAATTATAACTAATCAAAACATATAGAAGCCTACTTACCATGTACATAGGGATGAAGATTCTACCTAAACCATCTTATCAGGTATTGGGCTCGAGGATGAGTAGTGTAAATGTGCAAGACTGAGATGGAAAATAACACACCTTAAAATAATAAAAAAATTAGAGTAGGGGTTATTTATTTTCCCTATGTTTATTTATGATGTAAATTTTTACCTCGCTTAGGTTTTTATTAATTTCATGGAAAATCTTGCTTAGGTGTGGAGTTTGATCAGATGACTAGGAATGATTCCCTTGATCGGTTAACTTGGGTATGGGAGTTACTCATCTTTTATTGGCTCTATTGAATAACTTTTATGGAGGATTTATTATTATATTATGATGATTTTTTGACCACATTTTGTGGAGGAGTTACTTATCACTCTCCTATATTTACATCTCATTTGGTTATATTTTTTAGTGAATGAAAGATTGGTATTTTGTATCCTATTTGTCTTATGCAATATTATCATATTTATTTCATTTAGCTTATAGTTGTGTGTTTTTTTCTTGTTTGTATCAAACCTATCACTAACCTATGCATCCAAATGTTTTGGTGATCCTAGCCACAACATTGATATAGTATTATAATACCATAATTAGTAATCATGTGTCTATATTTTACTACTAGTTGCTTTCTTGAAATCATGAGTTTCATTATTTGTAACTATTTTGTTTGTTTACTCTAATTGCAAGAAGATTTAGTCTTTGGTGTAGGTTTTTTTATTTAATATGTAGTAGGGTTTGGTTATCTCCATCAATTTTATCTTTATTATTTCCTTGAATGCATGAATTTATAATTTATAAGATTATCAAACACATCTATGAGGATTTGATAACCTAGTTTAGGGATTACTCAACCTAGTTAGTGGTCTTACAACCACCTCTCATGACCTAGTATATTCCCTAATCTTGATCACATGAATTTATCTAGAGAACATGGTTTGGTGTTCTTCATGGTCTATGGTCTATGGGTAGTTAAAATTTTATTTCAGCCCAATTCTTAGATGTTGTTCTACATTAAGGAGATCTGGTCATGTCACATCTACTCCTTCCTTCTTTGGAAAAATCCATTGCTAGATATGGTAGCTAATATCTAATTCAAATGGTTGGTTTGGTTATTATTAAACTATATTTTGTGTTGCTCATTAGGAATTTGTTTGGCCTCCAAACCATGTTTAAAACAAAAAATCTACCTCCACATTTCCATTTTAGAAATCTTAGAACTAGTTTGACCTTCCTCAAACATCTTAGACCTTCCTCCAAGTGATCTCCCAACTAGTATTATTTTGAAACCAACACTTATGATTTAAAAATAGCTTTGAAATTAATTTATTATTTTCTCTTTGGTAGGAAATTTTATTTTTAAATAAAACCATTTTTTAATTTAAAAACCACTTGAGTGTTAATTTTTGGGTTTTGTCATTTAATAGTTATTTCTCTTAAAAAGGAGGGAATCTTGTTAATATTTGAAAAAAGGGGTGCTTACTTTTATATCATTAATATGATGATTTTTTTTTTAACTATTTCAAAGTGGAGGACTATAATTTTTAATACATAAAAAAATATAACCATTGTAAAAGGAGGGATTTTTTAATTATTTTAGTATAATAAAATATTATATTATGAGCTTTATTTAAAAGATGAGAATATTGATTTTTTCAAACTCTTCATATTTTATATAGACAAAAATTTGAGGGTGAGGTGTGGTTTGGAAGGTGATTAAACCCCCTCACATACCAAACATTCATTTTCTCTTTCTTACTCATTTTGTTTGTACTTTTATTGGATGCATTATTAATTTAACCTAACATCCTCCTTTTTCATTCTAAATCTTATCTTTACTGAATCATGCACTGATTAATTTAGATAAATTCTTGGTTGTGTCCAACATCATTTCAAGGGTGTATTTTATTTAAAACATTATGTGGGTTTGTCATTTATAGTCTAGCAGTTGTGTATTGTGTTTTTTTTACTCTTTCACTCTATTTGAACTTGTATTTTTACAATAATTACAACTAAAAACAATTAAAAAATCATTTTTTCACAATGGATACAAGTTTAATTAATCCTTTAATTTCATTTAACTACTATGAATGGAAAACCAAAATACAAATTATATTAAGGAGAAAGGTTTAAAATCATATTATAATGTGCAATGTATTAAAGCTAATACAAAAGTAGAAAAAGTTAATTGGTAAAAAACATTTACGACAAATCCTATGTGTTTTTATGCCTTGGTATGGTCTTCTCTTTAATGTAGATTCTTCTAAAAATGCTAGTGAAGTATGGAACACCTTGGAAAATCTCTTTGGGAAGTTGTATGTAATTAGAGGGCATGAAATTTCAAATGAACTCATTAGTTTGAGTCCTAGTTTTTTTGATACCCTTCAGGATTTTTTCAGTAATCTTTAAGTCCCTAATATTGCAATTGAAATAATGTTGGATAGAGAAGAAATATGACCAACTTATTAATTCAATAGTCTCAAAACTATGTCTAGCTTCTAGTACAGTAAAATTTCTCTAAGTACTACATGGAAAATGCCTTCTTTATATGGCTTTGTTACCAACTTGACTTGGGAGAAAGACAAGTTAATACATATTGTCACATTTAAGTCCTCAAAACCTCAATACATAATTGATGGGAATGGGAAACAAAAAGATTCAAATAAAGAGAATAAGAAAAAGAAAAGGAATCAAGAGAAGAATAAATAATCAACCTCTACCAAAACAACCACTAAAACCTCCTCTTCCAATGATAAACCAAAAAAAGACAAGGTTAAGTGTGTCTATGACATGAAAAATGGGCATGATGAAAATAAGTGCATGAAGAAATAAATTGATCACCTAAATCATATTCTAGAAAATAAAAACATAGGTGTTCATGAGTCTATCAAATAGAATTCATCAACTCAAGCTTCTTCTAAGGCAAAATCCAAAGTTAAACATAAAGAAAAGGGAAAGGATATTTTAATAGTTTTAGATCCAATATTTTCATGGGTTATTGAATCATGTGATTCCTAACACATGGGCTCTTAAAAATTTGATTTTTCTTCCTTATATCCTTGTAGCATTTCTTCCATCACTTTGGGTGATGACACTTCAGTAAAAGTTGTAGGGAGAGGGTATATTGAAATCGATGTGGTAACATTCAAAAATGTTCTAAATATCAATCACTTTCCACTAATATCCTATTAGTGTACCCAATCACTCATATCATTTAGGGCATGAGGGTATAATATTCACTATATTCAGTCATAATTCAATTTTTTTTTAATGAGTCTATTGTGTTAGTGGTTCAGGTAGATAACTAGGCCAAGTTATATACCTTATCATATTTTACACATGATTATTCCTTGACTGCATTATGGACTCATTAATATGGAGTTATAAAATTATGAAATTAATGGTTTGGACACGTCAACCACTTTACCTAGAATAACTCAACAAAAATGACATGGTCATAAGCTTAACTTGAGTCCATTTATCTAAGGATATTTTTTTATGGTTTTACCCTTGGGAAGCATCCCAAAGAAAAATTTGAGAAAGGAAAATCTTGAAGGGATTCACAAACATTGGAGTTAGTACACATTGATGTATCTAGACCATTTTATATTTTGTCTTTCACAAGGGATAAGTATGTACTCAACTTCAGTGATGATTTCTTGAGATACAAGTGGGTCAACTTACTTAGGTAGAAATATCAAGTTTAAGACAATTTTTTAGACTTTAAAGTTCTTGCAGAGAAACAAGAAATGCATAAAGTTTCTTAGAAGTGATAATGGGATTGATTATGTCAATAAGGTATTATAGTAGTTTTACATAACATAGGGGATTGATTTTCAGTGTAAAGTTCCATACAATCCTCAAGAAAATAGAATTACAAAACATATGAATAGATCCTTGAAAGAGATGAATAACTATATGATTTACTATAAATCACTTATACCATAGTACCAGGTTAAAGCAATTAATTGTGTTTCATAGATTCATAATAAGGTTCACTATAAATATTTAAAAGTAATAACTCCCTTTTAAGCTTGGTATAGTAGGAAACATAAAATTGATCATTTCAAAGTCTTTGGATCTCTAGCTATGGCCCATATAACTAAGAAAAAATGCAAGGCTATAGAACCTTAGAATAAGCCTAGAATTTTATTAGGTTATCCAGATGGTGTCAAGGGGTACCACCTTAATCATATAACCACACATGATTTATTCATCAAGATAAGTGTTCACTTTTAGGAGAGTCCCAAATACTTAACACTTGATACTTATCCCACTTAATTAGACTCACTTGGATTTGATTTAAATGATTTAGATCATCATGAGCACATTCTAGAGGTTAAGGACACTTATTCTAGTTTTGATAGTGAGAGTAGTGATGGGGATTCATATTAATCCACATTTGGCCACACTTCAAAGGATGATTTTTTATCTATATGATTCATCCACTTCTAGTCCTCTTTGGTATAAACAAACACTAAAATGCACATGCGTTCAGGATCCTTTAGATGCTATGAATACACATTTAGATTTTAATAGTGGTCCACATTATTTCTATGCCTCTACCTCATATCTACAGGATTTTTGGGAGGCATCTAGAATTCTTGAGTGGGATTATACCATGCATGAGGATTATAACTCCTTAATCAAGAAACACACTTAGGACTGACACTTCTTCCTAAGGGAATAAACATAGTTCAATGTAAATGGATATATCTAACCAAGTATGTATAAGATTGGTGTATTGACAATATTAGAGTGTGGTTGGTCATAAAAGGTTTCTCACATGTGCCTAACATTGAATACACCAAAAAAATTTCACCAATCACCAAAATAAACTATGTCAAACTCAAACGTGTTATTGTCATAACCAATCATTAGAATGTTCATCAGATGGATGTGAAGATTTCCTTTCCTCATAGTGACCTTGAGTAGAATATATACATGGAACATCCATTGGGATTTTTTGAGGATCATTTATTTGTGTCTAGACTTCATAAATTCAACTATGGTATCAAATAGTCCCCTCAATCTTGGTATGTTAAGATGGATTCCTTCTTACTTTTAGTAGGATTCACTAGATGTCATTTAGATATGAACATCTATCTCTTATGGAAAGATGATTTGATTTTGATTTTGATTCTTTATGTTAATTATATTTTAATAACTATGAGTTCTTCCTCATTCATTTTAATAGTTAAATAAGCTATTCAAGATAGATATTCCATGAGAGATTTAGGCTTGCTACAATACTTCCTTGGGATGTAGGTTTTTCAGTCTAACATAAGAATCACTTTGTCATAGCCTAAGTATGTTCTTGATATAATTTTTTGGCTTTACATGACTTATTTTAAGACAAATCCCACTCCCTTTCTATCTATAGTCAATCTTGAGGCATATTATACTTCACCTTTATTTAATGCTACCTTGTATTGACAAATAATGGGCAGTCTTATCTACTTGATAATACCAAATTCAACATATCATATGAATTTTTCCTGGTCTCTATATCTATGTAGGAACCCCATGAGGTAAACTAAAAATTAGCTAAGAAGATCTTGCACTATATTCAAGGAACATACATATTTATGATTCATTACATACCTGCCATTGAAATTAACTTAATTGGCTTCACTGGCTCAAATTGAGCTAGTGATATTCAAAATATTAAATCTACTTTAGGTTATAGTTTCTCCATTTGTTTAATCTCATTAAATGGTCAAGCAAGAATCATAATGTTATTAATTTATCATTTAATGAGGTACAATATATATGGGTTGTCAATGCTACCATTGATGCTATCTAGCTTTATGAGATTCTCACAAAGTTTGGTATCCAGTTCAAATGACCTATCATCATCTACTATGATAGCTAAATTACTATTCAGATTTATAAGAATCTAGGCCAACATCAACAAACCAAACATAGATATTAACATGTAATTCATCAAAGAGCTCATTCATAGGGACATCATTGATATGATCTATTTTTATATGTTAGATAAAAAAATAGACATCTTTACCAAACCTTTCATGAAGAATAAGTATATTCACTTGCAGACCCTTCTTGAGTATCGAGATATTGAAACATCATCTTCTAGGGAGCCTTCTAACCTATTTTTATTCATGTATCTCTCTTTTTTTTCGAAGGAGGGGGGAGGGTTTCGAATGATTTATTTTATAAAATTTATAAACTTTATAAGAGATTAATTTGTATGTGGGTACCTCATTAGGATTAATTTTTATGACCCATTTTTTTATAGTGACCACCTAAGTTATGCTTATGGGGGATGTTAGAGTATGGGTTTTTTAATTTTCCTATATTTATTTATTATCTATGTGAAGATTGATTAGGTTTAAAATTTAACTAGATGACTAGGAAATAACTCCTTTGATTTATTATTCTAGATATGGGAGTTACTCCTCTATTCTTGGCTCTATTGAACACCTTTTTGGATGAGTTACAATTATATTATAAGATTTTATTGACCACATTTTGTGGAGTTGCTCAACACTATCCTATATGTACATCTCATTTTCCCTATATTAATTTTCCCTCACTTGTAATTTTTGTACTTTCATGGAGAAGAATGATTAGGTTTAAAATTTAACTGGATGACTAGGAAATAACTCCTTTGATTTAATTTTCCTATATTAATTTTCCCTCACTTGTAATTTTTGTAATTTCATGGAGAAGATTGATTAGGTTTAAAATTTAATTGGATGACTAGGAAATAACTCCTTTGATTTATTATTCTAGGTATGGGAATTACTCCTCTATTCTTGGATCTATTGACCACCTTTTTGGATGAGTTACTATTCTATTATAAGATTTTGTTGACCACCTTTTGTGGAGGAGTTTCTCAACACTATCCTATATGTACATCTCATTTGGTGAGATTTTTAATGAATAGGAGATTAGTATTTTGGATCTTATATGTCTTATGCAATATTCTCGTATTGATTTCATTTAGCTTGTAGTTGTGTGTTGTGTTCTTGTTTGTCTTTCAACTATCAAAAACCTATGAATCCACATGATTTGGTGATCCTAGTCATAACTCTTATGGAAAATAAAAAGTTAAAATTTCTAGATTATAACACATTTTTATAATTTAGTCAGCAAATACATCTTAAAATGTGAGAGAATGAAAGTTCAGAAGGAAAATTTACTAAAAATGTTTTTTTCAAAACATAACGACTTAAAAGTACATTACATGTTTAAAAACTTCCCAAAAATGGAATTAATTTATTCTATTAAAATTTGTGAACTTTGAGCTTTGGATTTGTTGTGATCAATTTGAGTGAAAGAGTAGGGTGAGAAAAGTAAGGTAATTATTTTAGAGTGAATTATGAGACCATAATATTGATTAGGATTGTTTATCTTGTCTCTAAAAGGTGTGTATATGATGCATATAAGAGAGGGAGTAGGAGTGGTATCCTTGGATTATGGGTTTTATAATAACTTAGGAATTGGATATATTAGATGGGGTAGTGATTCTCAATATTTCATAGGTGGGGATTGTTTCCCCATTGATTATATTTATATGTGACATATTCACATATTATTATGAAAAATAGAACACTTTATAGTTTCCATAGGCCCCAAGATAGTGGACCATCACTCTTACATATGTTTACATGATTTTGGGTTTTTTAGTAAAAAGTCAAATCATTTCCTTGAGATGTCACAGATAGGGGAGAGGTCATGATTTTGGAAGATCACTTTGGTGATGTAGATGCACATAAAATGGGTCTCAAATATGGAATTAAAATTATGAGGGTGGATTACGTAGTGATATTGACCCCTTATAAGGAGATTATGGGGATCATTACCTCATGAATATTTGGAGATAAGGAGATTGATTTTTTACTATATAACTGGTCACCTATCATTAGGTTTATTAAGTCTTGGTGAGGACCTATAGGGATCCCTACTATATTTTTAGGCTTGTATCTCTTTTTATTAGTCATACTTAAATATTTAGAAATAGGTATATGAGTGTATGATATCCTAACAATAAAGGGTTATGATTTAAGATGTGAGGGCCATAAGGGCCTCTAGGTATTTAAATATGACACATTTAATATCATTTCCATGATCAGTGGGTACAATGATGATGGTATATTTGATATCTCTATTATATTAGGGTGTGATATGACTATAAATAGACGAGTTGACTACTATCATAGATTACATGAGTGTGAAATAAGTTATGGACATACAATTTTATTAGAGATATATCCCATAAATAGGATGCCCCAAATTATTTGGCTAGCATATGTATCCCATATCCATGTGGCTTAGGTAGTGCTAAGAGGCAATAAGAGAGTAAGGACACTAGAAAAAGGATATTGGGATAACACCTTCTTACACTAGGGACTCCTATTATCATAGTATAAGGGGTAATGATGATATTATCTCACATTATATGCTATCTTATGGAAGGATGAGGGGTTACATACCTCTTGTAATACCATTCACTATACTAGTTAGAGGTTAGCAGACATCACCATAGCAGGACCCTCATCAACAAGTAGTGTTTGGAGGAGATGGAGAGGATATTTGCCTAACATAGGATGTGAGTAAGCATGTGATGATGTGGAGTTAATAGTAGGAGAGGAGGAATATAAGATTAGTTTTGAAAGGACTATTTTGAATAATTTTAACTTATACCCACTAAAGCGGAGTGGAGAATTTTTTTCCAAAAATAATTATTCTATATTCCAAATAAATTGGACTATTTCAAACCATTTGGGCATAGATCATTTTAAATAATTTGTAAAAATTTAAACTAATTTGTAATTATACTCACTAAATTAGAGTGGATAAAATTTTCTCCAAAAATAATTTTTCTACATTTCAAATAATTGGACTATTTCAAACCATTTGGTCACAGATCATTTCAAATAAATTAGACTATTTTGAATAATTTGGAATTATACCCACCAAAGTGGAGTCGAGAAAATTTTATCTAAATATATTTTTTTTATATACCAAATACATTGGACTATTTCAAACCATTTGGGCACATATCATTTCAAATAACATGGATTATTTTTAATAATTTGGACTTATACCCACTAAAATGGAGTGTAGAAAAGTTTCTCCAAAAATAAGTTTTGTATATTCCAAAAAAATTAGACTATTTCAAACCATTTGGACAAAGATAATTATGAATAAATTAGACTATTTTGAATAATTTATAACTATACAAACTTTATTGGACCAGAGATTTTTTTTTCCAAGAATAATTTTTCTAAATTCTAAATAAATTGGACTATTTCAAACCTCTTGGGCACATACCATTTTGAATAATTTGGACTATTTCAAATATTTTGGAATTATTATATGTTATAAATAAATTGGAATATTAAAAACCATTTGGATAAATATAATTTTAAATAATTTGAACTATTATAAATAATTTGGACTTATACCCACTAAAGTGGAGTGGTGAAAATTTTCTCAAAAAATATTTTTACTATATTCTAAATATATAAGACTATTTCAAAGCATTCAAGAACATATCATTTTAAATAAATTGGACTATAAATATATGCTATTATTATTCTAATTATAATCATTATGACATCGACATCTAAAATTCAATTCCCAAAAGGGAGAGCAACAAAAATTGAGAGATAAGCTCAAAGACAAAATAGAAACAAGTAGTATACATAATATAGAGTAATCTAGCAAAACATTACATATCAGGGATGATTTTGAATTTTTTTACTTTAAATGTAGGTCCATGAATGTCAATCCCTAATACATTATGTTTATTAGGTCCATATACATCAAATACCTATAGTGATCACCACCCTATGACAACATTTTTCACATCTAAAGCATCCACCACACCCCATCTTAAATAGAAGTTGACCAAATAATTAGTTGTTAATATGAGGACATTCAATTAATTTTTTTTGATGAAGTGAAGTATAAATGGTAATGGTTCCATACAAGAATTCATATAAGGGGTACTATCCTATGTACCCTCCACCATATCCATGTAATGATCATGCAACTAAACATAACAAGCTTCTAACTCTGAAAATACACTTAGCAACACTGAACCAAGATAGTTTAAACCAAAAAAAGGAAGAGAAATCATAGTTACTACCTTAAATATAGTCATCCATCTAATGAGGCCACCTCAAAATTCCTTCAATACTAAGGCCTCTACCCTTCGATGAGATTTTTCCCTATTTTGGACCACTCAAAGTAGGTTACTATAAAAGCATAACGCCACATCTACATTAGTTTTGTTACACCATCCAACATAAAGGTAATCATCACCAATAATAATATAAATCACCTCTAAAACATCCACTTTTAGCATCCAAAATATCATATAGAGTCTATGATCTAATACACTATCTCAAAAATTCATTTCAAAATGCTTTGTACATAGTGACAAAATAGGGGTGGTAATGACCAAGCTTTAATTAACATAATACATCTTCACTATAGAGGCAATCCAATCAAGAGAGAAAATCTATAATGAATGTGATAAGAATAGATAAATGTTGGTAGTTAATCACTTCATGTGAGTTTCCTCCTATCATGATAATATACTTCACAACCTAAGGGATTATTGTGAAACCATGAAGTTAAAATCCATTTACACATATCGAATGCATAGTATGCCCAAAATTTAATATAATAAGTTTAATGTAATTTTATAAAGTCCCATCAATCATAGGTGACATCATAGGTCCACCAAATTAAGTTGTAACCACTGATCATATTCATTATCCATCACTATCTAGGTCACTCGGTCCACACCCCCCCCCAATTCACAAGGAAATGTTCTTGTTTATTAGATTCATTGAAGAAATGTGATGCTAACCATGATTAAATTTCATCTAGGAGAGGCCAAATAGGGTGGAAGATGTTATTGAGTCACCAAGTCTTAACATTCCAATTATGAATTGCCTCCATTATAACATTTGAATATCCTTCAACTATCAAGTATTCGATTATGCATTGTCTTAAAAATTGTATGCCCAAGATAGATACATGGGCTTCAACTTCATTATTATCTCTATCTAGGAGGTTCTCTCAGGTGGCATGAGTGAGAGAACTAGACTGATCCTGAATACTACATCCCACTCCTAAGGCTACTAGGTTTCCTCATGTTTCTCCATCAAAATTTAAATAAAAAAATAGTAGGGGGGAGTTCGAGGAGACCTAACACGTAGATGAGATTAACCACTATATACCCTTGACCCATTAATGGGGCATCAATAAACAAATTTAATGAGAGAGAGGGACTTGAGAATCATTTGATGTTCATTTGGAAGATCTTCATGAGTAGGTGTCAATATTATAATGGATCAAGTTGGGTAATTTCAAGTTAAAATAATGGAGTATCCACTTCCAAGGGGATTATCTTTCAAACTTGGACTTGATTCGATACTTTTAGGATATCTCCAACTATAAATAAAATTGCATAAATGGGACCAAAGTATTACTAAATTAAAATTCATAAATTTGAAAAAAATGGATTACATTTGAAATAATTTAAATTTTATTTTTATGAAATTGACGATAATGTTACTAAAATTATAGTTCAAATAAATAAATACATTTGAAAAAATCATATGGTGAAGTTACATCCTTCTAACAATGTTACATAATCGATAACATGGAGTTTTTGGTTTCTCCAAAGAATGTGATGATAGACATCATTTTGATTCTCCAATACTTTTCATTTTTCCAAATTCCATTTCCACTATATCTACTTGCCATAACATAACTCATTTATAATTTTTGTTTTGTAACACATTTTTGAGAATCGCAATTAATGAACACCATGTTGGTAATTGAAAAACCATCTCTAAAGGTCCCTTTAAAAATAAATTCATCCAATTTATATATATTTATATTGAAGGTATTATAATATTTTCCCCCAAAAAAAACATGAAATTTGAACTTGTGTAAACCATGGATTGAAGGAGTAGTCTCAAATCATTATCCTCTATCATTGACCAAAGGCCAATGTGAGTAAAAGACTACAATTCAACATTCAAAATTTATTTATAATGATCTATAATGTAATATGACATATTTCCTATTATATAATATTATTTTCTTCTTGTAACATTAATTTTTGTATCTTCTTTTTTGCACAACAAATATTAAGTCATCCAACCCCAAAATTAATAGTTTTTTTAGAAGTCGGTTTTAGCTCCTACTTTGAAACGTATGCAATTTGTTAAAAATTAAGCAATCATTTATTAATAATATTATATTATAAGAAATATAACATGAAAAATTTTCAATAAAATGTTTTACATGTTATATTGATCATTGATGCACTTTTGATTTGTAATTTATATTGTAACATATAAACATATTGCATTTCATTTTATGGAATTTTTATTTGCATTTCCTTAAATCTTATCAATATTCATATAAACATATAAAAAAATATGTACATGCTTAGGCACATGTAAATATACTCATTACACATAGATCTACAATTTTTATTATTAGTTTTGTAACATACGTATACATGTTTGTAATGAATCCTCATAACTTGAACATAAATGACACTTATTTTTTATTTTTTTAAATGGATGTAAATCATCATATTATGAAACAATAAAAACTGATTATTTGTGAAATATATTTATGCCATTTAACATATGCACACATATATTCCATCACGCACACACACATGCACACACCCGCGCGCGTGCGCGCGCACACACACACACACACACACACACACACTCATCTATGCCCTTTTTCACTAAAGAGGCTTTGAAATAAAGATCATGTATACCCTAAAGATAATTTATTGTATTTAAGACATAATATATCACATATTGAGTTATTTTAAATGGGAAAATTAAACATTTAAACAACATTTAAATGGGTAAATACAACCACATTCAAGTTGACACAACAATCGAATGAACCCACACTTCGAAATCCCAAGCCGATGCATTATATTTTATTATCTTCTACTCTCCCCTATTGATAAATAGAAAACCAATTTTAATGTGATTTAAATAAACAAAGATAATTTATATATTCTAGTGTTGGAGATTTTACAATTACACATTCATTGAAAGCTTGTTTTCACTTTTTTTTTTTTTTGCCTTCTTTTAGTTTGTCTAGTTACCCTCTTACATTGAACCTTTCTTTATACCCTAAAATTTATTATGTAATGTAGTAACTAAAAATTCTCATATTAATTTGATTTGATATTTATATTTAAAAAGTGTGTTTTGCTATAGAGTTTTACCTTGTGTTATTTTTGTAGAGGCTTCAAGATGGAGATCTATGACTTGGGTTATTTTGTTTGAGACACAAAGTTGTAGAGCTATGTTATGAATTGCTTTAATTGAGACATAAATAGATGAAAAAATATTTTTTTAGTATTATAAATTATTGATAAATAAAAAATTATAAAGTTATAAAAATATGCATGATCTTATCTTACCTTCTTCAACTTGAAATTTGTCATGTTTATTGATTTAATTTTTCATTATTATTATTTCTTCACTTTCATTAAATGCCATATTTTATACTTATTGATATATTGTTAAGATATTAGGTTTTAAAAATATAGCCTATAGAATGAAAGATTGTTATGATGTTTTATTTGAAAAATAAATCATGATTATAAAAAAAATTGAAAATGTTATGCACCTAGTATTGATCAAAGTGATTTTTTTAGTATTGTTTACCATGAATGTGTCAAACATTTTTCAAATTCAACATTAAAAAATTGTATTTTCTTCAGTTTCTGTAATGCATGATAAATTCCTTTGCATTTATGTACAAGCACACACCAATCCAAATCCTATATATATGCATAGCCATAAAACTTCACATGTATATAAATGTTAAAAAGTAGAGATAAGACTCTCCCAAATTAAGTTATCTAAATAATTTTTTAATGTCCTTCCTATTTTTTGTGAATCAATCAATTCAAATGTTGGTACATATTTACTGATGTTAACACCATCATCTAATTTACTTTGTTTTGAATGGAAGATGAAATATTCAATCTAAAAATTAGTGGAATATTGAGATAAATTGATACCTATAATATGATTCCACTTGAATCCATCATTATTTGGACCCTAAAATAAGACACCCGTATTTTAAATATAATGAAAAGGACCAATACAAAGATTTCTGAGAGACTTATGAATGCCATACAAATTATCAAATTTGTGAATGATGAATACATTAAAATCCCCAACAATAACTTTATCAATCAAATATGAAGATGTTCTTCCTTAAAATATTCAATGACATTCAAAAGATTAATAATTATCAAATCAACATTCACACCAACAATGAACATTTCACTAAAATATTTTAAAATGGATGGCCAAAGATAGGGGGCATAATGGCAACTAAACATTTATGTATCTATCCCAAGAAGTTGACCTCTATCACTATCTAAATATTTTCTCAATATGCTCATTGAATCTAGAGATAATATTTCCCATCCTTTTTTTATTTTTTGAAATAATTTCATTCAAGACACATAAATCTTCTAACCTTTTCACAAAAATTATATAACATCCCATTACTTCTTCAGGTGTGATTGTTTTTTTCTAATGGAAGTGTTAGATCATGATTGGTAAAATAATCCTCAATTTTTTATAATATGTTACTTTTTATCTTTACTTTTTTACACCAAGTTTCCATCCTATTACACATAGGGGTTTTCAATAAGGAAATAGACCTTTTTACCAATAAATCTCTTAGTTATTGTAGACACCAAAATCGTGTCTACCCCTTGGTCCTTTCTCCCCCCTTGGTCCCCTTCGTCCACTTTACCCACTCCTAACCCATGTTTTATTAATTTGAAATAAATATCCTATTTTGAATTAATAAAGTCCCTTTTCCCTCTCTCCCTTGCCACATCACCACCCTAGGATACCCTCCTTGGATTCCCTTCATTCCCCACATGGCCATATTTAACACCTAGACTCCCATTCCAACTTCTCCTCTCGCCCATTTTAATCCCTTTCGACCGTTTCTCCCTCAGACTAGCTGACCCGGCAGTTGGAAAGCCCATGAAAGGCTATTTTTAGCCTTTCTCTGGCCTTTTAGCCGCTGACATCAGTCAACTGTTGACCGACGTTGGTGGCATTCTTAACAGTTTTCTGCACTATTATCCATCTCTCTTGGCTCTCTTTGTCTCTCCTCTCGCATAACCCAACTCTGGTATCTTGCACTCTAATCATCAATCCGTTCTTGGACCCTACCACTCTGCCAATATTCAAACCAAGCCTCTCATTCTCTCCTTCAGGTGTAACAATAGGTATTCTAGCTTCAGCAACTCCACCAGCGACGGGACTTTCATCACTAGCGGCACCAGCAACAGAGATCAGCAGCTCTCCTTCAGTAGGGCATAGGTAAGTTTTATGTTTGTGCTTTCATTTGTCTTTTCATTATGTCTTCTAGCTATTGCTTCCAAGTGCTATGAAATATACCCAACCATCCTCGACCAAATCACAGACCTCATCAGACCACTCTTTCTTCCTTGTTGCTCCTGGCTTTTGTTTGGGCACTCTTTCAGACCATCCTTTCTGCCTGCAAAGACTCAGACTCTCAGACTCAGACCCCCAAACCATTCAACCAGGCCTAAACTCTATCTTAGAGCCGTCTATAGACTCATCCACGGACCAAGACCCTGACCAAACCCGTCCACAGACCCCTGCCCCGACTGACGCCGGTCATTACCCCAACTGACGTCGGTAGACTAACCGACGTTGGCAGACCTCAACAACCGATGCTGGTAGGACCACCGACACTTGTGACTGTGACCAGTCTGATAGCATCTCTCAGGTAAGCTTTTGCTTCCTTTTCATTTCCATCTTTTATCACTTTTAGTCTTTTAACATTCTGTCTTTTATCAGACTTTATCTTTATCAAATAGTGGGTTGACCTCCCTTAAGGAAGTTTTTATACTTATGGGAATAGGCTTTTGCTTGACAACCCACCATATATCCATCTAACGCCTTCTTTTTTCCAAGTCTCTCTCCTTTGCAGGTGTCATTCCTCCATAGCCAAAGAGGAGTACTCACAGTGTCTGGATAACAGTGCGCACGACTATATCCAGGTACATCAAGCCTTGACCATCTCTTAGTTTCTTAATTCTTCTTTTGAATGTAGAAAGCGAAATTTGAATAGAAACATTCTCTCAGGATGAAAAAATTTCTTCTCCTATTAAGCCTCCATCGACCTCTCTCATATTGGAGGATGCTTTGATGGCACCCACATCGGCTGCTTCATCCTTGTCCTTTTTGTCATCAATGGGGGATCATACATTCCCCACGCCTAGACCAAACATCGAGACCATGACCATTCCTACGCTCTATCTGACTATAGAGCCACACTCTCTTATTTCTTCTCCACCAAGAGAAGAACCAGTCTCTTCACCCATTTCGACTGAGGAAGACCCAATTACGATTTCCTCTTGCCTTTTGCCTGAGATTGCTACATCTCACTCGCCTCCATCCACATCCAAATCCAAACCCGAATCTAACCTTGCCTCTCGCAATAATGGCCCTCAAACCATACCAACGAAGGCCATTCAACCACACCGGAGGACTCCTCCCCCACCTTCTTCATTACCTTCAATCCTGGGCCCGCATCCATCCACTTTAATAGGAGTTCTTCCTACTCCCATACTTCACAGAGGCAAGTCACCTCCATTGTCCCCTCAACCCATCAGACTTATATCTCCTCCAAACCATCGACCTATGCCTCTTATGCCTCTCAAACCAAAGTCACCAACCCTCACTGCAACAAAACATCCAGATCCATTTGCAGGTTCTTATGCCTTGCTATTACGGCAATTATTGCAGTCCTCTTGTATCAATCTCCCACCGCTTAGACCATATCAATCTCTCAGACCAAAACCACCCTGGTTCAATGACACTCACATTTGTGCATACCATCGTACGCCTGGGCATGACACTGAACATTGTTATGCCCTCAAGGTTGTCATTCGCCAATGTCTAGGGAATGATACCCTTCTTCTCAACCACATCATCAACAAACTGTCAACACCACCCCACTCATCAACTCTCAGATCAAGACCATCTTGGTTTGACAACTCTACATTCTGTCATTATCATCACACTTTGGGACATGACACTGAGCGTTGTTACACTCTCAAAGCTGTCATTTGTCAACAACGGAGAAAGGATTCCCTTCTCATCAAGGATCCTCTTGACCTCCTCTTCAGCAAATCATCAACACCAACCCATGCTTCTCAAACTTCATCACCTAAATCTGGATCTCCACGCCAGACTATGGTCCCTTCATCACCTTTAACCCCCTTATTCGACATCAACACAATCGATCTGGCCACCAAGCCTCAACCGACCTCAACCAATCTATCAAACGTTCTCCCTAGCCACTGGGGGAATTCAACTTTCATTCAAACCCCTACCAACCTTTCAACCCAGTCTCGACCACATATCAATCACTCTTTTAATCCTAAACCATCAACTCGACCTCAACCAAACATTCAACTCGACCTCAACCAGACCATTGACCCGCGCTCAGCCAAACATTCTATCCTTCTTCAACCAAACGTTCAAACCAACCTCAATCAAACTTTGATCAAATATCAACCAACTTCTTCAGCATCAACCCCAAACTTTGACTAGACATTGACCAACTCCTTCAACATAAATCAACATGTGACCAATTTGGAACGAAGCAAATGGGGCAAGTTTGCTCCCAATTGACTCAGACCTTGCATCATAACACAATCATGGGTCAGGACTTTGTCAGAACTTGAGCCCCTCTATGTCTTGCCTCTTTGACCAGTCCACTGTTAGTCAAGTAATTATTCATTTGACATTTAACTTGAGCTCGATCCCTTGAGCAGTCCCTGTCATTATCATTCTTATCTCCTTTCAACCCTCAATCCTAACCCTTTTGGCAAGCATGAATGCTTTGTCCTAATAAAAGGGAAACCCTCTAAACCTCTATAGTCAAGTCCATGACCAAAAGTCTAGTCAACAAATCAATCAAATATATATTAAAAATGGGATGCATATTC
This sequence comes from Torreya grandis, assembly GCA_037957365.1. Taxonomy (NCBI): domain Eukaryota; kingdom Viridiplantae; phylum Streptophyta; class Pinopsida; order Cupressales; family Taxaceae; genus Torreya; species Torreya grandis. The sequence continues at coordinate 944,151 of JARHVA010005439.1, forward strand.
CAAGGTCATACAACTATAAATGTAGACTGCTCCCTCGAAGGACAGCTGCATCATCCTTGTTGTATTTACTAGACTGCTCCCTCGAAGGACAGCTAGGCCAAAGTCATCAAAAACATAAAAAGCAGAATATAGACCACTCCCTTGAAGGATGGCTATGCTTAAATTTTGCCACATACATAGCATTATCTCTGAAGCTTCCCGCATCGATCATCTTCACAACATGACCACAAAGTAAGACAATATCCCATCGCAGGCTTCCCGCATCGATCAGTCTACCTTAAAAAAAAAAAAAAAAAAATCACTGACAAAACTTTAGAGTCATGGACTTGTCTATAGTTGTTCTCGGGGTCACCTATAAAAGGGGAAAAGTTATCCCTGCCAAAAAGGGTTCTCCCTTCCATTTCATTATCAATCCTATCACCCCAACATACTCAAGGGATTTTGAGCTCACTTAACGTCAAGTGATTCGATTACCGCTCTAACACAACCACTGGTCAACGACGCAATGCATGAATGGGGCTTTTGTTTCTAAACAACCCCTTATCTATGCCACCCTTCTGGTCCTTGTCAATGAAAGAGCAATTCACCTTTCACTTTTGACACATCTTGGTCACGCATCCAACCCAATCATTATCTATCCAACCAAATCCAAACCTAAACCAAACATTTTCAGACCATTGACATGACCTGGTCCATTTCACATAGTTTCTATGGACACCAATACACATGGAAACTATCAACCTGACACAATTTATGTTAAGCATAAATCAATACTTGCTGACGCATAAATAGACCTCAATTCATTTTTAGCATACATCCATCATGACTATGGAAAATTGCTAGGGATGAAAGACCCCTCAACCAATGTTGCAGAACACACCATTTGGAAAAGGCTGCAACATCATCTTTTTACCCTCATCATTTCATCATGACCAAGACCAATCTATCGACCACTTTGACCACCTGTCTACCACTCAGACCCTTTCTCTGAACTACATTAGTCTGAGGCCCTACGACTTGGGCTATGTAGGCAACACTCAGATGATACGACATCATCTGGGGTTAGCTCGACCACCCTCATTTGTTCATCTCTCTGATGGACAAACCTTCTTTCCTCCTTTTGACCGTGACCTTGCCCTTGACCAAGACTAATTCCATCCCTTTGACCCTTCCTCCCTTCTAGGGAGAACTACATTGGCCTGAGGCCCTTCACACAGGGGCTATGTAGGCGACACTCAGATCACTTAATGTCTTCTGAGGTTAGCTCGGCCACATCCTTTCATCCATTCCTCCCCTCGACCAACAACCATTGGAGATCATGCCTATCTCCTCTGACTTCGACCACTTCCAAGACAATGTTGCCTTGGTTATTTTTTCATGTATGCTACCTCATGACTGGTTAGCAGACTTGTGTGCAGACTATTTTTGGACCCTCACAAGTATAGGATCGCAAGCCGGTTGATCCGCACTACTTATGACTTTTTCATGTTTCTAGGAGCACTTCCTGCGCCTGGGATACCTGGAACATGACGACCATTTGGAGCTTCAGCTTAGATTGAATAACCCGATCAGCAGACGACTAAATGTTGGGGCCCAGTTACTTTAATTTTGGCACTCCTCAACCCTTGACCTGTGACACTTTGGCCTGACCATTTCATGCAGTGGTATGCGCGTAATCACGACTTTTGCAGCGTTCACCCTCACCCCTCTTTTTCACCCACTCTTTGTCAAATCAACACCTGATTCCCGATTCCCTTCCTTCGCCTCTTGCTTTGAGGGGGGAATACCTCATCCATAATCGAGGCACCCAACCCTCTTGTTTTTGTCTTGCAGTTCACTTGAACAACCAACAAGATGAAATCAACCTTATCCTACACCTGGGGCAACCACCTCTTGTTTTTGTCTTGCAGTTCGTCCAGAACAACCAACAAGACAAAAAGGGGCAAATGTAGACACTGAAATCGTGTCTACCCCTTGGTCCTTTCTCCCCCCTTGGTCCCCTTCGTCCACTTTACCCACTCCTAACACATGTTTTATTAATTTGAAATAAATATCCTATTTTGAATTAATAAAGTCCCTTTTCCCTCTCTCCCTTGCCACCTCACCACCCTAGGATACCCTCCTTGGATTCCCTTCATTCCCCACATGGCCATATTTAACACCTAGACTCCCATTCCAACTTCTCCTCTCACCCATTTTAATCCCTTTCGACCGTTTCTCCCTCAGACTAGCTGACCTGACAGTTGGAAAGCCCTTGAAAGGCTATTTTTAGCCTTTCTCTGGCCTTTTAGCCACCGACGTCGATCAACTGTCGACTGACATCGGTGATATTGCCGGTGTCAGCGGCATTCTTAACGGTTTTTTACATCGTTATCCGTCTCTCTTGGCTCTCTTTGTCTCTCCTCTCACATAACCCGACTCTGGTATCTTGCACTCTGATCGTCAATCCGTTCTTGGACCCTGCCACTCTGCCAATATTCAAACCAAGCCTCTCATTCTCTCCTTCAGGTGTAACAATAGGTATTTTGGCTTCAGCAACTCCACTAGTGACGGGACTTTCATCACCAGCGGCACCAGCAACAGAGATCAGCAGCTCTCCTTCAGCAGGGCATAGGTAAGTTTTTTGTTTGTGCTTTCATTTGTCTTTTCATTATGTCTTCTAGCTATTGCTTTCAAGTGCTATGAAATAGACCCAGCCATCCTCGACCAGATCACAGACCTCATCAGACCACTCTTTCTTCCCTGTTGCTCCTGGCTTCTGTCTGGGCACTCTTTTAGACCATCCTTTCTGCCTGCAAAGACTCAAACTCTCAGACTCAGACCCCCAAACCATTCAACTAGGCCCAAACTCTGTCTTAGAGCCATCTACAGACCCGTCCACAGACCACTGCCCCGACCGACGCTGGTCATTACCCCAACTGACGTTGGCAGACTAACCGATGTTGGCAGACCTCAACAACTAATGCCGGTAGGACCACCGACGCCGGTGACTGTGACCAGTCTGACAGCATCTCTCAGGTAAGCTTTTGCTTCCTTTTCATTTCCATCTTTTATCACTTTCAGTCTTTTAACATTCTATCTTTTATCAGACTTTATCTTTATCAAATAGTGGGTTGACCTCCCTTAAGGAAGTTTTTATACTTCTAGGAACAGGCTTTTGCTTGGCAACCCACCATCTATCCATCTAATGCCTTCTTTTGTCCAAGTATCTCTCCTTTGCAGGTGTCATTCCTCCACAGCCAAAGAGGAGTACTCACAGCATCTGGATAACGGTGCGCACGACTATATCTAGGTACATCAAGCCTTAACCATCTCTTAGTCTCTTAATTCTTCTTTTGAATGTAGAAAGTGAAATTTGAATAGAAACAGTTATACAATTTGTTTATCTAAAAGAACTAAAATATTTCTTAGTATTGTTATATCGATTATATTTAATTCTTGTTTATCTGAACCTGGTAAAGTACCACTTTCAAACAAATCAAATTCCTTATCAAAATAATTCCAAATGGGTTATTCCATGAGAAAAAGACATTTTCTCTCCTATAGTTGTGTTGAGTAGTTCATTTGTTTGAACAAGTTTCTATCTTATTCATGTAGTTATTCTATCATTTTTCCTTGTTTAAATATTATTCCAACCTCTCAGTTGGATAAGGACATGTGTAGATCAAACTCTTTCTACAAATGAAGCCTTATAAATTGTTTCATTCACTTCATTAAATTGTTTACATATTTTGTGAATAATATGGAATGGAGAAATTATTTTCTAAAATATTTCCCTTTTAATAGAATATTTTTTCTCAATGATAGTGAATTGTATTCCTCATCTAAAAGAATTATCTATTCTACTATAATTGTGTATTTTCCATCTACAATTTTGAACCCTATGATTTTTTTATTCATCATATCTTCAAGGACTTATTTTAATTTGATAATAAATTAAGGTTATTTGAATTAAAAAATTAACAAAACATCCTTCATTATAAACTCATTATGTTTTACGAATGAATGAATTATAGAATTTTCCCCTCTTTCATTAATTTTTTTATTTTGATATTAGTATTCTCGAATTCACAGATCTCTATAAGAATATTCAAGGCATAATTTATAGTCTCTATATTAAATATACCATGTATAGAATTCACTATGTGTCTAATTTGAACTTTGTGCCAATAAAACTCTATCAACCTTATATTCAATCTTATATTTCTCCAATGGTGTGAGTAATTTTATAGCCTTTTTCAAATCTACATACAATTATGTTGTGCTTACTTGTCTTATTTTTTTCAATGTTTTTTCTATCATTATTAAAAGGTACCTTAAATGCATATTTACATGGTTCTAAGTAGAAGAAGTTGATGCCCCTTGTTCATGTTTTTATTTCAACATATTTTGTATTGTAAGGACCAAATTATCTCTATATATCAACCTAGACATTTAAAGGTTATCATAACTATTTAAATGAAACCTAGAAGTTTTATAAGAAAGAGAAACATTCTTTTTTATTAATTAAATTTTATCAAGTGTAAATTTATTGAAATTAGCTATAGCATGATGGTGAATTCCATCTTCTCCATTCCATACTTCTAGTTGGAATTGAATGGAATTTTCAAGTTCATCCTTATCACAAGAAAATATTATTCTAATCTAAGAAGACACTTGTCTAGATATAGTGATAAACAAATAAATATCTATATGTATATTTGTCAAACTAAACAACTCAAAATACCAATCAATAAGAGGAATTTTGTTACCACCATAAAATGGAAGATGGTAATGTAGATTTGATTTTAATTTTGGTAATTTAAATGGTACTATATCCAAATTGTATGATTGAGGCCTCCTTATTCATTTTAAGTGTAATAATTTATTTCTTATTTGAAGACATTATGCAAAGCTGATGAAATGATTTAATTATTGATCTTTTCTAAAATCTAAGTTGCATATTGTATCACTTATGAAATTTTTTATGATTAACTAGAGATTATTTGTATATCAGTAAATGTGAAAATTAATATAAAATCCATAATAAATCTTTGAAATATATACACTAACTCAGACATAAACTAAAAATGCATGACCAAACTAAAAATAAATTATATATAGATAAATGTAAAACTCATTCAAATGGGATTGCCTAATGGTTGATTGCGCATTTCTAACATATCAGGAACTTAATAAGCATATCCTAAAAGTATAAAACCATACTTACTTAGGGTTATAACTTTGTGATTTAGATGTAATTTTTAAAAATAGTCATTGTTGAGCTATCATTTTCAATGATAAGCATGTTGAATGCATTACCTAGGAGATACCTTCACCATCCCATTAAATTTATGATAAGGATCTTGAAGGAATATCATAGACAAAGTAGGACTAACTATAGGAAATTTGAGGTCATTTTAAATACATGTTTTAAGTGTGTCAAGGATTATAAGTAAATAAAAACACCAACCAATATAAACTGATAGGCAAAGGAATCTAAAAACACATTTATTTTGAAGGAGAAAAAAGGGGGAAGTATTTTCAAATATTCAACTTAAGGGGTCTAAGGTGAGGTGTTGAAAGATTCGAAAAATATGGATGATCTATCATCCAAGGCTTCATAATCATTTCAAAAATATAATCCAACTTCTGTATGTGGGATAAGCATCAACACTCATCAAGAATGACAATATGATCTATAAATCCTAAAGTATTATGCATATCCATCAACACCAAATTATTATACATGTTGTAAACTATGGGAAGATCTAGGCCATTTCATTAAATAAATGATTGAAATTTGACAAAGAGAGTCAAAAGGTTGACTATATTATAATGTTTTTGAACTTGGATATGTTTACATAAACTATCATAGCCACCACTAAGACCCAACAACACAAACACCAAAAAAAAAAAAAAAACTATTAAAATATTAATATTTCATAATTTTAGAGAATTTGGTGTAGGCCTTAATCCTGGATCAATTGTATTTCACCAAAGGATTTTTACTCAAAATCATTCTCATTGTCATAACATAGGAACTACTAAAGTACCTTTAATTCAAATCAGTAAAGGCCTCTTGTATGAAATGGTCTCAAAGAGCCAATGAATGAGGTTTAATGTACCTAGAGTAGGAAAAATAGACCTTGGAGAATTTACCTGACCCATTTTTTTAGGAGTGGGTGGGAAATATTTCTTTCAGGAGAGGCTTGCAATGGACAAAATCTCTCAAACCTATCCTACAATTGATTACTGTGTCCAAACATCCTTCAACAGGTACCTTCAAGGTATTTCATAAGAGATACCTTTAAAACATGCACAAGAGTGATTTATTAGTTAAATATATCTACTAAGAGATACATTAAATTTAGACATGAAGGTATTAATAGGGTATTTAAAGTTCCTTGAAGGTATATGTTAACAATTTTGACACCATTAGTTAACGTTACTTATGTGCAAGTTTTCAATAACAATTAATTCAAGGATTAAAGGTAAAAAAAGGTATTAAAAAAATAATAAAACATAAATCAAGACAAAATAATTCTAAATGACAACTCACAATTCCAAATTTTGATCGAGGTTTCTTTTATTCCTCTAACTAGCGAGTTACAAGCTAGTGAAGGCAATTTCCAAATGCTTAATATATGAAGGTGAATAAGAGTTGATTTGAATAGTATAAAGGGCTGTTTTATTTCTATGTTACCTAAATAGTAAATTCATTGGTTTTTGTTATAATTTATTAACTTTATGAATAATCATTAAGAAGAATAGGCTCTCTAAAACCCTTCTTAAACCCTCATTTGCTCAGTTTTAAGCAATATGTTTGCATTTTTGAGTTATTTGTTGAAAAATAAAGATATTTTGAGATATTATTGTGAATATAATACATATATACACATTAATAAATAAAAATTTCATGGAAAATTATGGATAAATGCAAAATATCAAGCACTAGAGTTTTAAGTAAGCAAAGGAGACAGTTAGAAAATGTATGTTTTATATAGTTTGAGTGATATTTTGAGAACGTGAAATTATTTTAATGATAATATGGATTATTATATGAAATATTTATAAAAAAATTGTATTTATTCCTCATAAAACTCAATAAAATTACAAAACACAAACTTATAGGTGTTTAGAAATAAAATTGGGCAAGCTATTCAACACTAAAAAGTGCATATTTTGAGTTTTTTTGAATGAAAAATATTGAAATTTTACATGGGATTATTTTTATGTAATTTAATGTTTTAAATAAGTTTAAATTATTTAATATACTTTAGTATATATAAATTTTTAATATACAGGTCTGGTCATGAATGGAATGAAGGTTTGTTCACTTTTTTACTCACAAATGGAGTCAGAAATGGGTGTTTCAGGTCCCTACAATGGCAAAAAATTATTTTAGAGTGTGAATATTTAATTTAAAGGTATAAATAAATTATAATTCAATGAAATATAATTCAAAGTAGGCTCATATCATTTTAAAACATCTTCACATCATCCCTAGGGCAACAAGCATATGCTTTTTTGTGAACTTTTTTAGGGAGTTTGGTGAAGATTTTTGGATATTTTTAAACTTTTAAAGATATGTAAAATTATTACCTATAAAATAATAATATTATCAGTTTTTTTACATACCTATAACTCATTTTATACCCTCTAATCCAAATTAGGGTTTATTGAGAACAAGAGGGCACATGAGAGCATAAACTATTATTTTTTGGAGTTGTACATGGAATTTAGATATAAAATTTTACTTGAAGGTATATTAAACCATGTTTATTATGTTAAAATAATATTTTATCTCTTTATATATTCTAATTATTAAGATCCATCAAGTTTTTGGCTCTCATTATGCATTCAAGAGCTTGTCAAAGTTGCACAAGATAGGCATGTGGAAGAAGAACTAGTTTAGAAGGATGCTTTGGTCATCATAAAGTGCATACTTATCAAAAATATTTAATGTATATTTAAAAATACAAATTATCCCCTATCTAACTTGTGCACCCAATTTTTGGCTAATATTATCAACTACAAGCCAACTTCAAAGAGCTTTCAATTATCCCTACAAAAGTGGAGTTCTAAAACATGTAAAGGTGGATAAGTGGAGTTAAGCTATTGATAAAATTTAGAGCCATATTTTTAGGAAATATATCCATATCAAATATATATATATATATATATATATATATATATATATATATCCAACTTATACTATTCCCCCATTTGAATTATTTTTAGAATAGACATGAGGCCAAACATGCATGCAAGATAACTGAAGTTGAACTCCAGATGTGAAGTCAAGATAATTAAAGTCAAAAAAAGATGAAATTTAATGTAAATAAAGTCTAAATTTAAGATAAATTTAATAACAATAGGTTATATATGAAATATCATAAACAATTAACTAAATAAGATCAAAAGTTGCATGCAAGATCACAGGGAGTTAACTCAAGATTCAAGATGCATGAATAACCCTTTGACTTGTTAACTCTCCCTCTCTCCACTATCACACTATTTTCAAATAAAAAATGTTTAAAATACAATATATCATGTTGTAATTTGGTGGAGTTAAAATTAGAGTTCATTTTTGAGTTGCAGTTAGAGTTACAGTGGAGTTAACTTGACTAGCATATGGAACTCTTTCCTATTTTTAGAGTTAATTCTCTTTCTTGTTCTCTTATATATGTATTATATTTCGAATACGGATAAAAAATATTATTCCTTTGTATTATTTAAAATATATCATAATTTTTACTACATCACCTTTGAAGCAATAAAGAGTTGATTTTTTCTCCATTTTGAAGTTGTTCATGAAGTGTGTTATTAATTCATTGATAAAACTTAGCAAAAGATTATTTTTTCCTAAGTTTATGTCTATATATCTCACCTTTATGTAGTAAGTGAAAATTATTTTAGATCATATAAAGTGTCTAAATCTAATTCCTACCTAATATGAAAGTGAATTCAACCATTTTTCATTCCCTCCAAGCTAGTGTAGTGTCTGTCAAGACCTCTACGTGAAATACTTTTGTAAGAGTCATTGTATGAAAATGAAGTGAATATGTGAAATTTATTTAGTTTATAAAGTATGTAAGTATAAACATAATTTAATTTAATATTGGTTCATCCCCCTAATTTTCAAATATTAATTCCATTTTTAGCTTTGACATTACTCCTTCTACCCTTTTCCTAGGCAAGAAAGCACAAAATTAGATAGTTTAGATATAAGTGAGTGTAACAAATTGAACCAGACCTTCATATAATGATTATTTATAATTATAAGGTCTCACACCTTGTATTTTTTCTATTTTATAAATGGAAGTGAGAATAGGCACACATTCTAAATAAGGGTGCACTTTTGAGCAATAACAATTTCTATCACACCTAATGGGGCATAGATTAAACCTAAAATATATATTTAAAATGACAAGAAGTATTAGTTTCATGCCTAAATTAAATACAAATAAACATGGTGATCCTAAGGAATCAGGTATTTGATCCTTTCAATGATGGAATCCCTTTCAATTTGGGCCAATATGATGATATTCCAGTCTCAACCCTCAAAAGTCTACCATATTTCACAGGTGAAGATCAAATTATACCCATAGAGCATATCAAATATGTGGCCAACTAGTATTCATTAAACCATGTAACCCAAGAGAATGTTTCCATCTATTTACTTATTGCATACTTAAATGGAAAGGTGTTACAATGGTATAAGAACCTTCCCTTGAACTCCATATCTTCTTGGGATGATTTAGGTGGAGTATTATGTGAACAATTTGGAGATAAATCAGACCTTTTATCTCTTGTTGAACAACTCACTAATCAAGAGAGCACTAATGAATTTATGACTGATTTCAATCTCAGATTTTATAAACCATGAAATATAATCCTTCCCATGATAATGCCATCTCCTAAACATGCTTTCCTATACTTTTTGAGATCCTTAAATTTTGATATTTTAGTTATGATTCAGTCCATACGTGGTAGGACACTCTTAAATGGTTATGAGATTGCAATTAATGATGAAAATAGTCTAATTCAAACTAGTAAACTAGTACCTAGGTCTTTAATTCCAATTTTTAAAAAATTACAGCCTATTCTACCTCCTCAAGCTCCATCAATAGCCCATATTCTACCCCCTCAAGGTTAAGTTCAAGCTCCTCATAGTCAATCTAGTGAGCTTAGTGAACTAAAAGTATGGTGAAATATTTTGGTAATGAGTAAGTTAAGTTTAAAAGGTAAAAATATCAAGCCAATAGTCCTCCATATCAAGATCAAAGAGCCATTAAACAAGCCAAACCATATGTTTCAATTAATCCTAATGTTCCTTCCTCAACCAAGGTCCTTGTTCCAATATAAAATAATTTGATACAAGATTCAAGTTGATAGACTTCTAACATCAATGATATGCATAATCAAGATTTAGTAGCATAAAATATGATAAGTATTCAAATGAAAAAGAAGAAAATTGTGGACAAGTAAAATTAGATGCAATCTTGGTGAATTTTGAAGTTTATGAACATGTGGTAGTAAATGAAATTGATGAGTCTAATAAATTGAAGAAATTTTTTGTAATCATTAAAATATCTAAGAGAAGGAATATATATGAGCCCCAATATGTAAGCCATGATTCAAATGTTCCTAATATGATTTCTAAAATTACTAATGATCATATTTATGCCCCTTTAGTTTATAAAAATTAGCATGTTAAAGCAAACAAGCTTCACCAAATGCCTCAAGTTAAAGAGTAGCCAATAATGAATTATATGTTTATGCCACCAAATGGAATATCTTGCCTTTAAACCATCTCCTTTTTTGAATGAGTACCTGTTAAATGGAAGATAAAAGAAGAACATCTATATTAAAAGGAAAATTTGCCAAGAGAGGATGATTAAGAGTTGTGCTAATCAAATGAGATTCAATTTTTCATAGAAGGAGATCATGTTGTAGACCTTTAGGATCCAATAAAAAATCAAATTGTATAAATAAGTGAGCCTCAAGAAGCCTATCCTGAATATGTTTTATAATAAATAAAAACAACTAATGAGATTGTAGTCATGGTTTCATAAGGGAACAGTCGTAGACATGAGATAAATAAAGATAAAAAATAAGATGTGGCTACTCGCAATGGACCTAAATAATCTAAAAGTGAGAACCAAGAAGGTTTTGATGACTTATAGTAGTATTAATTCGATTTGATTTAATATTTTGAGAATCTCTTTAAGCCTACATCTTTTTATAAAGACATTGATAAAGTGATCGTGAAGGTAAATAAGAATGTGGTTACATTGGAAAGATTTCTTCATGTGAAATAGGAAAATGAGGTTAATATTGAACCATATGTGATGAGTTTTTTTATATTAGAGATATTTTTGCTTCATTTGATTCACTTGAGGATAAGCCAAAGAGATTGATAATAAGGAAAAGAGTTGATCCATATGGAATGACACTTAAACAACAACTTGTTACTCATATTAATCAACCACATTTAAATGATATGAGAGGATTTTTTTTTTATCAATGTGGATCATGATTTTTTTACATTTTTAAGTCTATTTAGTTTTCAATTCCTCTAAGTGCTATCTTTCACATCTTTCAACTGGTAGTTGTTTCTAATCTTCAATTCAATAAGTGATTATACACAAGTGTTGTAATTAATTCAAGAAGAAATTTTTAGTTTCATTTTTTGTGATATTTTCATTACTCCATATATAAATGGATAGAGCTACTGGTCTTGAGTGTTTACCAAGAAAACATCCCAATAAAGTCACCAAAAATGTTAATAATTTTACCACCATTGGTCAAAGTTGCTTATGTGCAAGTTTTCAATAAGAATTAATTAATGGATTAAAGTTAAAAAAAGGTATTAAAAAAATAATAAAACATTAATCAGGCCCAAATAATTCTCAGTAACAACTCAAAAGTCCAAATTTTGATAGAGGTTTCTTTTATTCCTCTAACTAGCTAGTTGCAAGCTAATGAAGGAAATTTTCCAATGATTGGTACATGAAGGTGAATATGAGTTGATTTTAAAATTATTAGGGTTATTTTTGGGCCCAAATTACCTAAATATTAAATTAATTTGTTTAAAATTATAGTGGCTTAGCTTTATTAATAATTTTTAAGAAGAATAGATGCTCTAAAACCCTTCTTAAACCCTCATTTACTCAATTTTAAGTAACATGTTTGTAGTTTCTAGTTATTTTTTGAAAAATAAATGTGGAATAAAATAATAAGGGGAACATAATAAATTTATAAAACTTAATAAAATAAAATTTCATTTAAAATCATGGATAAAGGAACAGGATCAAGCATCAAGATTTTAAACAAGCAAGAGAGACAATCATAAAAGTCATGTTTTAAGTGGTTTAAGTGATTTTTTGAGGACATAAAATTATTTTAATGATAATATGTGATATTAAATATCATAATTAATTTAAAAAATAAGGTATTTAAACTTCATAAAAATCATTAAAATATTAATTTATAGACCTACATGTATTTAAAAATGAAATTGGGTAAGCTAGTCAACACCATAAAGTGCATATTTTGAGATTTTTTGAATAAAAACTCTTAAAATTTTACATGGTGGTATATTTTGATGTAATTAAATGTATTAATTTTTTTAAATTATTTTAATATTTTAGGATATTTAAAATTAAAATATACATGTATGATCGTGAAGGGAATGAAGGTTTCCTCACTTTTTTGCTCACAAATGGAGTTGGAAATGGGTGTTTCAAGTCCCTCCAATGGTAAAAAATAATTTTAGAATGTTAATAATTAATTTTAAGGTCTAAATAAATTAAAATTTAATTAAAACCAATTAAAAATAGGATCAAATCATTAAAAACATCTCCAAGTCATCCCTAGGGCAGCAAGCAGACAGTTTTTGTGAATTTTTCTTAGGGAGTTTGGTGGAGATTTTTTTATATTTTCAAACTTTTCCAGGTATGAAAAAATTATACCTATAAAAAAGTAATAGGAGTATTTGGTAAGTCCTGGAACTAATGTTAGACCCCCTAATCTAAATCAAGGTTTCTTGAGAACAAGAGAGCACATGAGAGCATAAAATGGTGTTTTTTGGAGTTGTACATGGAATTTGGAGCTGAAATTTTGTTTAAAGGTATGTGAAACCATAGAGATTATGTTATAATAATATTTTTATTTTTATATATTATAATTAATAATATCCATCAAGTTTATTTCTCTCATACTGTATTCAAGAAACTTATTAAAGCTGCACAAGATAGGCATGTAGAAGAAGAACCAATTTGGAAGGAAATTTTGGTCCTCATCAAGTGAATAATTATAAATAATATTAAATTTATAAGTAAAAATCACATTATCCCCTCTCTCTAACTTTGACACACTATTTTGGGCTAATTTTATCAACTACAAAACAACTTCAAAGAGCCTTTAATTAGCCCTATAAAAATGGAGATCTAAAACAAGTAAAGGTGGATAAGTGGAGTTAATGTATTTATAAAATTTAGAAACCTATTTTAGGCAAGATTTACCTCTCAAAAATAGAAATGCATCCAACATATACTAAACCCCCCTTTGGGATATTTATAGAAGAGACATGATACCAAAAATGGATGCAAGTTACATGAAAGATAACTCAAGTTGAACTCCAGGTGTGAAGTCAAGATAATTAAAGTCCACTAAAGATGAAAGTGAATTTAACTAAAGTATAAAATTAAGATGCATGAAATAATAAGATCTAGATGAAATATCTAAAAGAGTTAACTAAAGAATATCAAAAGTTGCATACAAGATCATAGGGAGTTAACTCAAGATTCAAGATGTATGAATAGCCATTTGACTTATAAACTCTCCCTCTATCCACTATCACACAATTTTATAAGAAATAAGGTTTAAAATATAATATGTTACATTATAATTTAGTGAAATTGGAGTTGAATTTGGATTTATAGTGGAGCTAAATTGACAAGCATATGGAACACTTTTATATTTTTGGAGATGATTATCTTTTCTCTCTTCTTATATTATATATGTATTCTATTTTGGAGAATGATAAAAAAATATTATGCCTCTGTCTTCTTTAAATTCTATCAAAATTTGTACTAACTCACCTTTGAAGCAATAAATATCTAAAAAAAATTTCCATCTTGAAGTTATTCATGAAGTGTGTTTTTAATTCATTAATAGAACTTATTGATTGAATCAAGGTTATGATAACTATTTTTTCATAAAGATAATTGGCCTCTAAGAGGAAACTTTTACATGATGTCTTACTTTCTCAACATATTTATGGAGATGCTATACCTCATCAATGGCTTGCTCTAGATCCCACTCCAGACTATATAAATAATAGGATGTGTGACTCTTATTATTTAATACATATATATTCATACACTTTCAATATTATGTGCATTGATAAGGACATTTATCCATATGTATGGATAGACATCCATGAGTCCCCTTTGACTAAGATATCAAAGAGTATTGAAGACATATTACTAATCAAGGGAGACTATTGGATATACCCTGACTACATAGTCATTATGGTGATTTTCCATAAGGTTACACCCTTGTGACTCCTCATGTATGTCCAAGACAAGGTGGTGGAGCAGGAAATATCTTGCCATCTATGGTGGATCATATATGAGGATATGTATTAGAAAAAGAAATCCTACCTTCATGGTTCACACTTAATGATTAGAATAATGTTTTACACTAATAAGAATAACTTATATGAGGTTGGAAGATACATGTAATAATAATAATTATCTTTACTATGATATAGGGACTAGTATCCCTATAGACAAGTATAAAACCACATTAAGGGCTAGGCATAGAATATTAGCATGATCCCTATGATCATGACTTCTTATTACTCAAGAATTAGAATGATGATAAATTATTATAAAGGGCACAATTATTTTAGATGAAGGAGGATATTTTAAATCTAATTCAAGGGGAGTCTTCCCTTTAAAATAAAGGAGGCTCAAACTAGATTCCCACTAGTTGAATGACGGGACATATCTAATTTTTAGACTATAAGACATACTTAGACAACAAGAGAGCAAGGGAAATCTTCTCAAACAACCCCTAAAACATTTAAGGAAGTTAATAAGGAACCAAGGATGCCAAATACCTCATTGGAAGGAAATCAATATGATCCCATCTAACTAGATTCCTCAAACTCTGAGGGCTTTGACCAAGGTGAAATTTCATCACCATAAAAGATTCCTTTTGTGATTACCTCAACCAACCAATCAACTCCTTCTATATCTATGAATAGCTCCCTTTTTTATATAATTAATCCAAGACCTTAGTCCCTTATAGAGAGCCCAACCATAAGGGACCTTTAGTTGAGCTAGATACACATGAGGTAATTAGAGAGGATATTTATAATGAGGAGGAAGAATTACAAAGAGTAGAAATATTGAGCCTCCAAGACTCAAAATAAAAGAAAAAATTTAATTATTAGACATTATGTGATCCAACATCCTCTCCAATTTATATACTCCTATTTTTCACATGTTTCTATTCCTATTATTAATTCATTTATTCTCATTCCATTCACCCTCCCTATTCCACATCCTTTCTTGGTTCTCAAGGTGGATGTTTATCCCTCCTCTATGTTTGAATCCCTTACTTCTTCAATTATTATTCCTCCAATTGTTGTTCCCACATCCACTCTAATTATTCCTACTACAGTCACTTTCACCACTATTCCACCCCCAAATAAACTAAGAAAACATCCATAAAGAAGGTGAAGGGATCAGTATCCACTCCCAAATTACATATTAATTTCACATAGTTAAGTCTACCAATTCCCCCTCCTAGTCTTCCTAAAGATACAACTATGATAAGCACTTGGAAGGTTAAGAATAAGAGAAGGCTAGTATATACAGTCCATCCACTACCACAATATGGTGGAGTAGTCTGGTCCAATATCATATGGCCTTTACTCCCTGATCCCCTCCTAGAGGAAACTTTGAATCAAACTTTAGGTCAGATAGTGATTGATACTATAGCCTCAGACACTCAACCCATGGACCCATCCTAGCTAGTCCTCCCATAGTGGGAAATAAACATGCAGTTAAGGGCCTATACAATACCTAATATTGTGATTATCAAATTTCCCATAGTGAGTATAGTTTTTGAGAAATCCATAGGGATTTTTTAGAGGGTGAGGAAGAGGAAAATATAATATAACATTGGTATAATAGTCATTCTAGAAGAAAGAGAAAAATGTTCACTCTTACCAAGAGGAAAGATAGAAAATAGGGTAATCTCCCTATATAGAAGATTTCAAATCCTACATAAAAACACACAAATATGTTCTAGTATAAATAAAAAAAGGGATAGAAATGGAATGAAGAGAGATAAAACAAGAAATAAATAAACTAAGAGAATAACACCAAACTATTCATGTTCTATGACAAATTTAAATGGATGTCTAAAATGTAACATCCAAATTATACCATAACATTAAGGCCATTAGTGAAATGAGGACAAAATTACTGATCCACATAGTAGAGACCAACAAATTATTTAATTATTTTAAGATAGATCAAAATAAACTCAATTTCAT
Source organism: Torreya grandis (assembly GCA_037957365.1). Lineage (NCBI taxonomy): Eukaryota > Viridiplantae > Streptophyta > Pinopsida > Cupressales > Taxaceae > Torreya > Torreya grandis. The sequence goes on from JARHVA010005439.1 coordinate 960,712, forward strand.
TATTCTTTTTATAATTGGGAAGTCATATTCACATTTGAACCTAATGTCACCATTGGATGCTACCAATGCAATCAATTGGTGGCAATCCAAGAGGCTAGAGAATGGGTTAAGGTGGTTGAGGTAATAATTCTAAATTATTTAGAACATGAGACAACTCTTTGAAAATTTTAGATGACCTGAAGATTTCTTAGGCAAAGGATTCAATAGTTAGACTCATTAACGTGACTAATTTTGATCATCTCTTGTAACAAGTTTAAGATATTTTCAAACATAACATACAAGGGAAGACCATATAAGACATAGAATAAAATATCAATTTTTGTAGACATAAGGTCACTAAATTTGAGATCTTTAGATATAATTTTAAGACTACCAAAGTGAGACATGAAAGGCTCTTATAATAAGTAAATAGGGAGCATAGGCCTCTACTCCTTAATATGGATATAATCATAAATCAATATGACGTTGGGAAAAAACACTATTGATATTTGGAAGAGAAGAAGAATTACATCACAACAACTCCCACTTCAATGCAAACATTCAATTCAGTACTTCCAACAACCTTGTCAGTCATGCAATCATGTGCTCAACCTTGATAATATGTCTATGTTTGTATATATACATGCATAGTTTACTCATAGTTTATGTATAGTTAGAATGTACATGGAAATTTTATTGAATTATACAAGATAACTAATTGTGGCATAAATGTAATTATACATAAGCATGTAAAAATATGCAATTTTGAGAATAAAATTAGAAATGAGGTTCTAATAGCAACATGTGACTATGAGATTACATACACTTTGAGGATGAGGCGTCCCCTCCCCAAGTATATATATCAATGCAATTTTTCATTCAAAATGGTTTGGAGATTTGATTAATATAAGAAGTTAATTTTCACTACCATGAAATTGCATTAGTGTTTTCTCTTTCTACTAATGTGATTTTAAGTTTTGTTTTTTTGTTTTTATAATATAGTAATTTGAAGTGTGTAAAAGCTATAGATAGATCTTAATTGTATTTGTGAAAACACTAATGAAAGTTAATAGATTTTGTTAAACAATTATTTTAGAATATGTTATTATTCATAGTGTGTATGAATGATTTCTATTGGTATAATATTCTAAGTGTGTGCCAGAGCTACATTATAAAACTTCTTGGTCTAAGTTGTAACCTTCCAATAAAGCGTGTGTAAGATCTACTCCAAAGTAAGAAACATTTAGTCTATACCATAAAGTTTCATATATAGTCCCTTCCCAAACTACTTAATTGTGTTTTCCTATAAGTGTGTAATAGTTTCAAGCATTAATAATTAATTTTGAGAACATTTATCCACTAAGAAACCAACCTAGGAAGTGACACATTGATATCACATAAACTTATTTTATGATCTACCCTTCACTCCTTTTGAATTTTATTTGAGTAATATCTAACCACTCTTTATTAGTTACCACCCATCCATCTCACCCACTTAGGTTTTATTTTTCCATTAGGATTTATTTCACTAAAAGTGAACCCAATTAGCAACATGCATGATTTGATTGATATTCGACCACAAGGTTTTTTAACCCATACTAGTGACTCATAAACTAGAGTGTAGTTCACCTCTACTAAGATCCTAAAGTGTTAGAGGCTACCTTGTTTAAACCTTGGTTGGTGGATAATACCCATATCAATAGTAAGTGGCATTTTACTTCACCTTGAAGGCACAACTTGAAGGGCCTTATAATACCTTCAAGTTACCCATAAAGTTATTATAGAGGTTTAAAATATTCTTACATAAATTAAAAAATATTTACACCCCATATTTTGATTCTCCTAAATCCCCAAAATTATGGCAAACATATAATGTGCATGAAGCTAGTTGCATAAATTTAGATTGCATGCATAAATCTAGGTGGAAAGATATCATGCATGAAGTTAGTTTCATAAATTTATATTTCATGTAAATAAATCTCCATGCATGTGGGTCAATTCACAAATCAAGAATTGTATGCAAATAAATCTCCATGCATGAAGTTAGAAGATTCCATGTGGGTTAACAGATTTGACAAGAATAATAAAAGTGAATTATTGATATTCTATACTACTAATTCCTTGATATTTTATAGCTTGATTTTAAGAATGCCAAATGAAGACAAATACAAAATTTGTGGCTACAAGAAGAAGATTGAAGGTTTTATTTGAATCCCAAGAAAACAATGGTCAATGAATAGGAATGTACTAAAAATATTAGATGGGTTAATAATGATATGTATGGAAATGTTAATATCAATAAAAATACTAAGATTGAGGTATTAACATTAACATTATAATAGAGACTTTTATTCTTTATTATTTAAGCTAATAAAGATCCTGATCTAATACAATAGCAACAACAAGGATATCTTATAGTGCAATCTTATACAAGAAGAATATTTAGGTATGTTTTCTCGTAATCTATTTTATTTTTAGTTTAGTATTTTCATATCATTTCTCCATCAGCTACTTTACATTAAAATTATACATCATTATATATTCATTCCATCCATGCATTATCATTTAAGGTATGCTAGATTTTTATAAAATTAATAGCTAGTTTAGCTAAAGATTTTTAAATATGTATCATTATCCTTGTGCATATCACAATTAGACTTTCTTATGCAACCTGTAAATAAAAATATTTGATGACATTTATCTTCATTCCACTCCATATACTAGTCAAACCCATATCCATCAATCATAATAATAGAACTTATCTAAGGGGGTTCTTATTTTCATAATAAAAATCCATTAGAATTTCTAAACCACCAATCATTCTTACATAATTTGAATTGCATTCTTCCATGTATATTTAAATGTTTCATTGTTGACATTTATATTTCTTTGACATTGCTAATATTATGCTTGGTTGGAAAGGTCTTATTTGTTTTTGGTTTTTTACAAAATACTTTTATTATAAAGAGTCATTTTGAAGATGAAAATTTATGTTCATGACTTCAACAAGTAGTTGGGACATTATCTTGAATTACCTTTGATAAAAACATTCAGAAAAATTAGCAAGTGTATATCATCAATTAGTGGTCATCATCCCATAGAACAATGTTGGAGAATGTCAACATACAAAAAAATTTCATGCTATATTTGCAATCAGTATGAAGATGCATATAGTCTATGGCTAACATTTTCCATGTCATCAATTTTTAGAAAATTAAAAAACAAAAAAAATAATGAAAACCCTCAGACATTGTTGGTAGTCTTGGTTTGAAAACTAGCTTGCTGCTAGACCAAGTAGTGGAAAAATAAGCCTTGATTAGAAAACTAGTTTTACTGGCTAGTCAAGGGAAAAAAACAAAAAAAAATTGAGAAAAGTTAAAACTATGAATGGTTTTTTTTCTCACTTGAAATAAATACTTGGTTTTTGATATTTTATGCTCTCATTTTTAGCATTGCTTGGACTTCCATTCTTAAAAAATCTTTTCCAATATGCTCCATGGGGTTGACATCAAGAATGACAAGACAAACTAAAGTTGTTCCAAAGTATCTAGTTTCTTTTATTTCACTTTTAAATTTACTTGTAAGTTTTTTTATTACATAAAGAACCATTTTTTTTGAAATAAAGAAAAAGAATAAAATATCCCCACACTTTATACATATTTACATTGGGATGCATGAGGACATGCATGAGATTAAGTGTGAGAGAGAAGGATAAAGAAAATAGTCTCAGCAATAAATAAAGAATGGAGCTTAGTAAAATCAAGTTAATGACTTTGATAATGGTATATAGTTTTCAAAATTCTTCAAATATTTCAAGCATCAAATTTTATTTTATGTTGGGAATTATTTTTTGGTCAAAATAGAGTTATGTAGGCACAATAGGAAATTATCAACATAAGAACCTACTCTCACCTCATTAAGAGGAGAAGAAGAAGAAGAAGAATAAGCAGCATGATAATTTCACACAAGAACATATGTCAAAGAAAAATCAAAGATTGATGAAAAATTTTCACACAAGAACCTATCCTTGACAAATGTATTTTATTAACCACTTTCATTGAAAAATTTTGCCTATAAAATCTAAGAGGATTACAAATGATAAAAATTATTTTACTCATGCAAATTCAAATCTGGAAAGCATATTATAAAATGAGAACTTCTAACTCATGCATTTGTATCCTAATAAATTTTTAGATAAAAGAATGGCATGTATGAGGACATACATGAGGTTAAGTGTAGGAGAGATGATGAGACCATAAAATGGCTCATTATATCCATGAAATAACATCATTTATTCTTGAATAAGAAGTGGATCTAAGTGTAGTTTCTAAACTTAAGAAGAAGAAGAAGAAGAAGAAGAAGAAGGAGGAGGAGGAGGAGGAGGACGAAGCATGATAATTCCACACAAGAACCTATGTCAAAGAAAAATCAAATATTGATGGAAAATTTCCACACAAGAACCTATGCTTGACAAATGTATTTTATTGACCACTTTCATTGAGAAATTTTTCCTATAAAATATAAGAGGATTATAAATGATAAAAATTATTTTACTCATGCAAATTTAAATCTAGAAAGCATATTATAAAATGAGAACTTCTAACTCATGCATTTGTATCCTAAGAAATTTTCAGATAAAAGAATGGCATGTATGAGGACATGCATGAGGTTAAGTGTAGGAGAGATGATGAGACCATAAAATGGCTCATTATATCCATGAAATAACATCATTTATTCTTGAATAAGAAGTGGATCTAAGTGTAGTTTCTAAACTTAAGAAGAAGAAGAAGAAGAAAGCATGATAATTCCACACAAGAACGTATGTCAAATAAAAATCAAATATTGATGGAAAATTTCTACACAAGAACCTATCCTTGACAAATGTATTTTATTGACCACTTTCATTGAAAAAAATTGCCGATAAAAACTAAGAGTATTATAAATGATAAAAATTATTTTACTCATGCAAATTCAAATCTGGAAAGCATATTATAAAATGAGAACTTCTAACTCATGCATTTGTATCTTAAGAAATTTTTAGATAAAAGAATGGCATGTATGAGGACATGCATGAGGTTAAGTGTAGGAGAGATGATGAGACCATAAAATGGCTCATTATATCCATGAAATAATATCATTTATTCTTGAATAATAAGTGGATCTAAGTGTAGTTTCTAAACTTATGATTTATTCAAAAGGAAATAAAGAACTAGATCTTGGTTATTTCATTATAAATCATTGTCTTCTTATTTGTTGATTCTTGTTACTAAATCTCTAGAAAAATTTGTTAATGTGTATATATGTATCCCATTATAAGCTATATTAGAAATGAGCATGAGGTACTAATCAAATATCAACTTTGAGGTAAGCTATAATTACTCTACACATAACTATAACTCACCTAGTCAAGCTACGAACTTGCCCAAATTTAATGTGGACTCACTCAGTTCATATCTATGGACTCAACTAGTAGCTCTACATCCATGTATTTCATTAATTGAAGACCATTTTAAAGAATCAAACATAAATGGAGCCATCATAGTCATCAATAATTCAAAGAATGCAACTTGAATAAATCTATAGACTCTACATGTCTAAAATATAAAGACACTACAAGTACTAAAATCTATGGAATCTATAGGTTCTAAAATATATGAAATCTATAAGTCTAAAAATATACAAAATCTATAGGTTTAAAAATATATGGACTCTACATATTTTGAAATCTATGGACTCTACTAGTTTAAAAATCTACGGACTTTGTAGGTCTAAAATCTATGGGCTATGTACGTCTTGAATTCTAGAGACACTACACGTTCTAAAATCTATAGACTCTGTAGGTTTTAAAATCTATGGATTGTTCAAGAATATATATAAATTATGTAGGTCTACCTATAGATTAATTTAGGATTGTATCTAAATTTAAATTTAGATAATTATATTCCATAAATAATTCTCTTCATATTTCATGAAGATTGAGCTTATGTTATAAATAGATAAGAATATCTCTCTGTATATTTTATGAAAGATTAAGATAAGCTAGAATATATAAGTTGTTATGTTTCTCTCCATATTTGGTGGAGAGCATATAATATTGTTATTCCTGAATAAGAAGTTGGTTAGAAGCAAGAGATTATAAATGCAACCTCCCACATCACTGTAAAAAATCTTAGTTATCAATAATACATTATGAAACTTTGAGACATAAATCTAGTGTCTAATTAAAATCCTCTTCTGAAGAATGAGTTAGACACTCATTCCAAGGAAGATGGATAAATGTATTTTTATTTATTTATTTATGTAATTATTCTTTTGAATTTTTATTATTTATTTTTCATGTAAACATTTATTTTTTGTAAGGTTTGTTGTGAGCCTGTAAGTGTTTGTTGTGTTTATCATTTATTCTCAATTTAGTAATTTACTTTTATTTATTTTCAATTTAGTAATTTTCTTTCTTGCAAGTTTGATTTAATTTTGGCAAGTATTCTTTTCCATTTCTGCAAGTGTGATTTAATTTTCTATAAAGTGTGATTTAATTTTTGTAAGTGTGATTTTCTATTTCTACAAGTGTGTTTTACTTTTCTACAAAGTCTGGTGTGATTTACTTTCTTTAAAGTGTGCTTTTCAATTCTTGTAAGTGTGTTTTTCAATTCTTACATGTGTAAACTATGGTATAAAATATTGATTACTAAAGATCTATTTCTCCTATTGCATATAACCTTGGACACTAGCCCTAGATTGGCATTATTAAATGATGAATTAATTACTCATTATATTTTATATTTTTAAGTTGATTATATTCTATTATTGGACATTTTGTTGACATCTAATCAGTTAGTTGTACTAGGATAAATTATATGTTCTAGACTCAAGTCCCAAATGTTCTATCTAGACCAAAGGCCATCGGATGGTAGTTTTTACATGATGTCCTATTTTATATATGTTATTGTGAGAATTATTTACAAAAGTTATGTGACTTGTGATAACCATTAGAATAATATGTGGCAAAAAATATTGGTGAAGATCATTTGCTTATGTTTGTTTACAAATACAAGTAGGAAATTGAAAAAATATTCAATGAAATTTAACCTTAGATTTATCATGAAATCTATGGGAAATTTATTCCCTAGTTGTCTAAGAATATTCTAAGGACACTCCATAAATATGAATACTATTAGTGCTATCCAGATGTTACTATCATTCAAATTGAAGGGATGAGGACTTCTCCCCTATTACTACCACACCATGTTCTAGATAAGTTTGTTGAACAAGAAATAGATTTTTAATTTTATAATAGTATTAATGAGGAACTAGATCAAAGGCATATAGCTTATTATTTTAATACTCCCATGAACATTTCCAAATTTAGTATGTGGTTAGATCACATTTTGACCATGCCAACAAAATTAGGGCTAATTACAACCTAAAATTAGCACCATTCAAAGAATGGGATTCAAGGAAAATGGTTATATGATACATTCAATAGCTTTAGAAGATTAAGGTACTTGTTTCTTAAAGGCATGAAGAGTAAAAATATGATCTTATCTTTTAGAATGTTCCTGATGATTTAGTTATATGGAAGAATATGAAGGATAATTTGATGTCCATGATTTAAGCTTAGGCATTACATTATAATCCTTAGGCCATTGAGGAAGAATTTGAGAGGAAATTGAATCACCAATGGAGACCATCCCATACTCATGTCTTTCAGTAATAGGATCAACATATTTCTCTTATACAAGTGCCTACAGATAAGTACCAAACTGAGTATGGTGTCCAAATATAATATAATCCTCAACTTAGAATGGATATTTTGAGGAGTATGATATGTCCCTAAGTCCCTTCCTTGACAACATCTCTTAACACCCAAGTTTTTAGCACAATAAATACAAAAGATAGGTTGGAAACTTCCCTAGGAAAAAAGGAAGAGTATTTTTTTAATGAATCTTTCCCCCCTTAACAAATGTGACCCAAGTGAGTCGTATAGATTTCTTACAAGCTTCTTTATTTTCCATTCCAAGTGTTCTTGATTTTCACACATCTACTATGGCTATCCCTTCATTACTTACATCCATTGGTGAGGATACATTTAGTCATGGTACCTCTACCATTTCAACTGCAAACACATTTCATACCACCTCCATAATAGTTGTTACCATTCCTTCACCACCATCTCCTTTGATGCCTCCCACCATTGTTATTCATTTAACTATGTCACCTTATATTCCACCTTCTACTCACCCCATCATCACCTATTACAAGAGGCCAAAGGATTCTCCTACTCTTACTAAGATAAAATATTTGGAAGAAATACCATCTATTGGTCTATCTACTATTGAGGAGTCTCCTGAGAGGGAAAAATTAGAGGAATTTGAGAAAGAAAACTTAGTAAGGGTTTCTTGCGAAATAAAAACAAAAAAAATATCATTGGTTAATTACCAAGATGATGAAGATGAATAAATGCTTCTAAGGAAATAAAATAAATAGATAAAATAAATAATGAAGAGACTCACCTAGATGATGAAGAGGTAGATTTTGAAAAATCTAAATCCTTGAGTTTGGGAGAGGAATGAGTGCTCATAGAACAACTAAGCTAAAGGATTATTGAGGTAGTTTCTTCTACTATTTTGTCAACTATAAATGTTGAAATCCCATTTTTAAGTCCATCTTATCTTATATCTCAAGGTTTTATATTTATTCCTCCTAATGACTCATTGATTCTTTCCACTCGATTAATAAAGATCCCATAGAATAGGGTCCATTTTGAAGACCATGTAAATGTGTCTATTTTTTATCCTCAAATTCCACCCATTTCAAAAATAAAGTTTTCACAAATATGAGTTCCCATTCCATATGCCTCATTAGTATCCTTAGCCATAATGATAATGGAGACAACCCTTGGTTTGGTCTAGAATATAAATTAGGTCTTGCTAAGAAGAGAGTTGTTTTTAGGGGATATAATTCACAAGAAGCCTCTCATATTTCCCACTCATATTAATAATTCCATAATGCCTCCATTAACTACACCTCCTCTTATGACTCATCCACTTCATTCATCTCAAGTCCCAACTCCAATTGAATAAATAGGGGTTCTCATAGTACCCCAATGGGTGAAAGAGATGTAATAAGATAGAGATGAAAGACAAAACCTAGTTGTAACTAAATTTAAAAAAGTCTCCACCTAGTTTGATAAGAAGAATTGGACCATTTAGAGGGTGAATAAGAGGAAGGAAATGCACCTTAGTACATGTGAGGAGATGGAGTTTGAGCAAAGAAAAAATATTTTCTCTTTTCAAAATAAATTGAAGAAAAACCCAAGGGAACCTATAGAATATATTAATAACTTCAATGACTTCATTGATTACACAACTTTATCCTTGAATGAAATGAACCATATTACTAAGAAGGCATTGATAAGGTATAAATAAATGCAAATCACATATGCCCCTTAGTAAATTATTATTGATGTGCATAGTACAATGAATAAGTTGTACAATATTTTGTATAGTATTCAAGCATCCAAAGCAGTTTCCTAACCTAAATAGGTATGTTTCTATGCTATTTCACTTTCTACATTCAAAGAAGGAATTAAGAAACTAAGAGGAATGGTCAAGATTAGGTGTTACCTGGATGTAGTCGTGCGCACCGAAATCAGACGTTGGAAGGTACTCCTCTTTGGCTGTGGAGGAATGACACCTGCAAAAAAGAAGAGACTGAAACATGAAAAATGTTAGACGAGGAGATGGTGGGCTGTCAAGCAAAAGCTTGATCCCTGAAGTACGAAAACTTCCTTGAGGGATATCAACCCACTGATTAAAAATAGAATATTTGACAGAAATATAAATATTAAAAGACAGAACGAAAGAAATAAAGGACAAAAAGCAAAATGTGTACCTGATATGTAGGAAAATGCTCTGCACAATCACCGGTGTTGGTCTCTATGCCGGTGTCAGTCAAGGAAGGGTGCCGATGTCGGTTAAAGTGCCGACATTGGTAGGGGTAATGACTGGTGTCAGTCGGGGCAGCAATTTTTGGATGGGGTCTGGTCGGGTCTGGACAAGGTTTTAAGATTGTAAAATGGTCTAAAGTCTTTGTCTGTGGGTTAGGGAGCTGGTTTGGGAGTCAGAGGGATTGTTTAGGGGTTTGAGCAGAAATCTAGGTAGAGTTACAGACTAAAAATGGTGGATAGAGGTGATACGGGAGGAAGTCCAGTCGGGTCTATAATCTAAGTCGGGGTGGTAATATCAAAAAACAATAACCAAGAACAAAATAAAAGCACAGAGGAAACACTTACCTGTTACACACTGAAGATAGAGTAGGAGACATAATTGTTGTTGTCCGTGTGTTGCAGAAGTTTGATGTAGCAGACCTCTAGCGAGATGACTAAGGTAGAATACCTGTATTAGAGAGAGAGAATATGAGAGATTTGATTGCAGATTGACAAGATGCAAAAGTTGGCTGATCATCTGAAGGTCGAATAAAAAGAATGTTTTGATGTAGAAGGTCTGATAACCGATTGAAAAATTGATTGGCAACCGAATAACGAATAACGGATTGAGAAACAAATTAACAGATGCAGTTTAAGGTTAACCGATGCCAGCAGGACTGTCAACGTCGATCGAGGGGTGATCGATGTCAGCTGAGTAGTGACCGACGTCGGTAGATGCAGAATGGGGACAGAGGCTAATTATAGCTTTCTACTCATTTTGACATGCTGCCAGGGGCAAGGCTCATGGGAAAATGGTCGACAGGGGTTAAATAGGTGTGGGAGAATAAAATGGGGGTTAAGGGGAGGATGACAAGGGTTAGACACAATTCTGGTGTCTACATTTGCCCCTTTTGTCTTGTTGGTTGTTCTAGATGAGTTGAAAGACAAAAATAGGAGTTAGATGCCCAAGGTGTGGGATAAGGTCAATTCCGTCTTGTTGGTTTTTTGAATGAACTACAAGACAAAAATAGGAGGTGGATTGCCCTGATTATGGATGAGGTATTCCCCCTCAAAGCAGGAGTCAAAGGAAGGGAACCAGGAATCAGGTGCTGATTTGACAAAGAGTAGATGAAAAAAGGGTGAGGGTGAACGCTGCAAAAGTTGTGATTGCACACATACCTCTTCAAAAGATGGTTAGGTCAGAGTGTCACAGGTCAAGGGTTGAGGAGTGACAAAATTGAAATAACCAGGCCCCAGCATGTGGTCGTAGCTGATCAAGTTATTCAATCGAAGCTGTAACTCCAATGGGTCATCATGTTCCAGGTATCTCAGGCTCAAGAAGTACTCCTAGAAACATGAAAAAGTCACAAGTAGTGCGGATCAACCAGCTTGTGATCCTATACTTGTGAGGGTCCAAAATATAGTCTACACATAATTTGGCTAACCAGTCATGAGGTAGCATACAGGTAAAAACAACCAAGGCAACATTGCTTTGGAAGTGGTCGAAGTTGGAGGAGATAGGCATGATCTCCAATGGTCATTGGTCGAGGGGGAGGAATGGATGAAAGGAAGTGGCCGAGCTAACCTCAGAAGACATTATGTGATATGAGTGCTACCTACATAGCCCCTATGGAAGGGCCTCAGGCCAATGTAGTTCTCCCTAGAAGGGAGGAAGGGTCAAAGGGATTGATCTTGGTCGAGGTCAAGGTCAGGGTCAAAAGAAGGAAAGAAGGTTTGTCCATTAGAGAGATAAACAAATGAGGGTGGTTGAGCTAACCCCAGATGATGTCGTATCATCTGAGTGATGCCTACATATCCTAGGTCATAGGACCTCAGACTAATGTAGTTTGAACAAGTTGAGAAGAGTGGTCAATGATTGGGTTGGTCATGTGTCGAAATGATGAGGAGAAAAAGATGTTACAGCCTTTTCTAAATGGTGGATTCTGCAACATTGGTTGAGGGGTCTTTCATCCCTAGCAATTTTACATATTCATGATGGATGTATGCTAAAGATGAATTGAGGTCTATTTATGCTTCAGCAAGTATTGGTTTAAGCGTAACATAAATTGCGTCTGGTTGATAGGTTCCATGTGTATTGGTGTCCATAGAAACTAGTGTGAATAGGTGATGGGAGTGGCCTAAAAAGAGACTTGAGTTGAGTTGATTAGGATGGACAAGTGATGAAGTTGAATGTGACCAAAGTGTAGAAGAAGTGAAAGGCATATTGCTCTTTCATTGACAAGGACCAGAATGACAACACAGATAGGGGTTATTGGAACCAAGAGCCCCATTCATGCATGACGTCATTAACCATATGTTGTGTTAGAACGGTAATTGAATCACTTTGACATTAAAGTGAGCTTGAAGTCCCTTGAGCAGGTGTTAGGATAGGAGGAAATAGGGTAACCCATTTTAAGAGCAAAGATAACCTTGCCCTTTTTTTTTTGGGAGACCTTGAGATAACTATAAGCCAAGTCCATGACTCATTTTTTTTTTAGTGTGCAGACTGATCAATGCGGGAAGCTTGCATAGAGATGTCATTGCTTGGTGGTCAATTGCGAAGCTGATCGATGTGGGAAGCCTCTAAGATAGTGTTGTTTATTGCCAGAGTAGTCATAGCCATCCTTCGAGGGAGTGGTCTAGAATTTTTCTTAATATAAGGGCTTTTGAATAGTTATCCTTCGAAGGAGTAGTCTATTAGTTATAGCAATGATAATATAGCTGTCCTTCAAGGGAGCAGTCTGCCTTTTGATTTGATATTGATATGGTGACCGTGGATATTTTGACATCTTGATTTGTTTTGACAGAAATGTGAGTCATGGACAAGATTATAAAAGGTCAAGGGCTCCCTTTTATTAGGACAAATCATCCATACATCATAAAAGGGTTATAGAGGAATTGTTAAGAGGAATAGGGATGAAAGGAATTAGGACTAAGAGGATGGGGATTGCTCAAGGGATGAGCTCAAGTTAAATTTCAAGTGAACGAATACTCGACTAGCAGTAGAATGGTCGCAGATGCAACACATTAAGAGGCTCACGTTCTGGTCGTCCATCAAGAGAGGACAGACGATAAGTCCCTGATCCATACTTGTGCATGATAATGAAAGGTCCGTGCCAATTAGGGGCAAACTTGCCTTGTTTACTTTGCTCCATATTGGTCACGTGCTGATGATGATTAAGAGTTTGTTTGATGTGGTCACTGATTTGTCGAGACTGGTCGAGGGCCGGGTCAAGATTGGTGTTTGGTCATGATTAAGAGGTTAAGGTTGATGATTGGTCAAGGTTTGGTTGCTTGGTCGAGGTTTGGTTTGATGATTGATTGAGGTCATGGTTGATGTGTGATTGATGTTTGGTTGAGGTCATGATAGACAGTATAAAGTTGAACTCCCCCCAGCCATTTGGTGGTAGGAAGAATGTCTAACACCTAATGCGGATGAGATGGAGAGAAGATGAGGGGGAGAGACCTGGGTATCCCACCTGGTTGATAGGTCAGGGGTTCCCAAGTGAATGGTGTTTAGGCATTGAAAAAGTTAGGAGGGATGGAAACCACCAACTCCGTAGGTGAAGGAGGAAGAACGGGCGAGCGTGGAGAAGATTGATCAATGGTTGGCTCGGGATAAAGGTCTACAGGGTCTTGAGTGGGGTCATGATATCCTAAAACATATCGTTTCTTGGCATTGTCATCATTGAGCGGCTCAATAGGCTGATGGGAGCCCTGCTCATAGCATCTGAAACCAAAACCCTTCCATGCACACCTATAAAGGTAAGTGTGTGCAAAGGCGGGATTGCCAAGAAATGAGAAGTTTGATGTGAAAGGTTGAGGTGAAGAAAGAGGATTATCATCAGTAGGAGCTTGATTGTTCCCCCCATAGACAAGGTTGGTTCGGAGGTGAGGAAGACCATAAAGCACGATCATCCCGATCCAATGGTCGTAATTGGGGCTATGATGAAGGTGTCCATACTCTTGTGGAGTTTGGAACATCTCTAAGGTCAGCAAGCGATACTCCCCCAATGAAAGTCTTTGGAAGATGTCTTCCATGGGGTCTGTGGTCGTTGCTTGAAGGGGAGGTGTGAGGGTGACTGCCTGTTGTGAACTGGTCGAAGCTTTCGTGGATGGAGGCAATGCCAGGATTGATGGCTTGATAGGAATGAGGACGTCATTTGGACGGTAGGTGGTGTTGCAAGTTTTGAAGAGTGAAGGGTCAGCGGGAATGGTGTGGACTTGTCTGTTATGCTCAAATTTCACACAATGGTGTAGGGTGGAGGGGACACAGGCCATGGCATAGATCAAGGGTCAGCCCAACAACATGTTGTATTGAAACTCTCCTTCGATGATATAGAAAAGCTCTAGGACTGTGCGTGGACCAACGCAAATGTGAAGGATGACTGTGCCAATGGTCTTGGTAGTGGTGTCATTAAAGGAGTGCAAGATTACGTCAGTTTTGGAGATGCAATTCTTGGGAAGAGCCAACTGATCAAAGGCATGGGTGGAGATAATGTTGATGCTAGTACCTCCATCGATCATAACACATTTTAATGCGTGTTTGATCAACATAGGTAGTGATGAAGAGGGCGGTGTCCTGATCTTCCATGTTGGATGTGGGAATCTCAAAATCGCTGAATGTGATGGAGGCAATAGGGGCTAAAGAGTGGACAAGGGCAGCAAGTGGCTGGGGGTCCTTGGGTTAGACCTCCACTGCCTGTAGGGATCTGATGAGGGATTGACGATGTTGGGCCGAGGTTTGGATGAGGTCATAGAGGGACATCTTCATAGGCATTTGGTGAAGCTGTTTCAACATGGAGTTGTGGATTGGTCCAGAAGAAGAAGAAGAAGAGGGTTGAGGTGCGCCAAGGATAGAAATCTTAGGCTTGGGCAATTGAGGTGGATTGATGAAAGGATAGGTCCAAGGAATGGCGGCTTTTTCTTTCGCCTTTTCTTTTTGTGATCTAGTGGTTATGTGAATGGCATTGACTTCAAAGATAGGAGGTGAAGGAGATAAAGGGGTTATAACCTGTTGGTGAGATGTTGATGGGTTTGAAGAGGTTGGAGGGTTATGAGAAGGAGTCAGGGGTCAGTCGAGAGTGTCCTCAAAGAGAAGAGTGTCTTTCTCTAGATAGCGGTGAATGACAGCCTTGAGGGCACAGCAAGTCTCGGTATCGTGTCCTGGCATACGATGGTATAAGCAAATCTTTGTGTCGTCGAACTAGGAGGGCTTAGACTTGAGGGGTTGGAAAGGCCTGATGGGTGGAAGAGTTATGCTGGAAGTTTGAAAAATTTGGTGCAAGATCAAAGAGTATGAGCCCACTAAAGGGTCCATGCTCGTCGATGTGTACGATGTTGGTGACTTTTTCTTGGGCAGAGTTGGAGGAGGCTTTCATTCCACCTTCTGGATTGATGGTGTGGCGACAGGTGGAGACGGTACATTCTTCATGAGAGGTACCACCCTTTTGGGAGAGGGTAGGCTAGCTGTAGGCAAAGGAAGTAGAGGAGGAAACTAATTTTGATTAGAGGTCAGAGTGGGAAGGACTCTAGTCAGGGTCGAAGGATGAGGGCCCAAAATGGAGGGCAAAGGTGACAAGAGAGGAGGCGTTCGCCTCTGTGGTTTGGCAGTCTTCTTTGATTTGATTTGAAGACTACTATTGGTCGAAGTCTGGTCTAAGTCCACCTTCACTTGTGGATGAGTGAGGTTGGAGACAGGGCGAACGCCGAGTGACTTGATAGGTTTAGATGGGGTAGATGAGGGTTGCGGTCCTGATGCGGTTGATTGAGGTATAGACAGTCTAGAGGTGGAAGTCTAATTTTTGTTGAGAGTCTTGGGAGGTTCTGCCATGGGAGGATTAATAGCATGAGATGAGAGGGCATGGGCATGTTGAAGAGCTGTGAGATGTTCCCACAATCCCTGATGCTCCACTTTCCTTGAAGGGAGAAGTTCAAGTTTCTCCACTAATCGAGAAAATGGCTAAGAAGATGTTGGATGAGGTTTGGGTTCTTGAGAAAATGTTGATGATTGTGGGACTGAAGGTGTGGTAGTCTCAGCCCTAAGGCATGATGAAGTCATGATAGGTTCATCCTTGGTTAGAGACGAAGGAGAGGCAGGTTCTTCCCTGGGTGGAGAAGAAACTGGAGAATGAAGCTCCTCAAGCGGGTAAAGGGCAGGGATGATTATGCCCTCCACTTGCGGTCGAGGAGTAAGAAGGGTTGGGTCCTCCATGGGTAGTAAGAAGGAGGATGGTGAGATCGGCAGTTCTGGTAAGGTTGAGGTGTCCTCCAAGATGAGAGAGGTTGATGGAGAACTAACCAGAGAAAGAGGTTCGTCCACATGTGATGGACTGATGGATGGACTCACCTCCTGAGGTTGGTTGGAAATGAAGGGTGAGACCGTATTGACTGTTCAAATGTTGTGTTCATGAGTGTTGTCAATCAAGGTCTGGACATTGTTTTGAGTTGGTGGATGATTGGGGAATGGTTGTTTGAAGATGTCGATACCCTAATTAGGTGGTGCATTGGGATTGTCTAGGATGAGGTCACCCTTTTCAAGCATGTCTTGGATTATGTTTTTAAGGGTTTTACAGTTGCCTGTGTCATGACCCTTAACACGGTGGTAGTTGCAGAAGTCATTTTCCCTATACCACGCAGGAATGGCGCGTGAGGGATCAAATTGTGGAGGTGGTCAGATCTGGGGGAGATTGAGGACCCCCTGTTTGATGAGTTTTTCTAGCACAGATGTGTATGATTCTCTGAGTGGAGTAAACTGTCATTATACGTATCTCTGCTAGAATTGGTGGGTGATGCTTTGGGACGTGGATGGTTTAGGCTGGTTAATTAAAGGGGAAGAGGAGGAAGATCTAATGACCACAACATTTGCTGAAGCTTTAGATTTAGGATTGGATGAGGAAGGTTTACAAGAGGGGTCATTATTCTTGGAGTTGGGATTCTTTCTCCGCAACTTGACTTTATTCTCCTCGATGGCACGTAACTCAAGTTTGTGAGCCATTGTGAAGGCTTCGTCAAAAGTGTGGAAGGTCTGAACCCTTAAGGTGGAAGAAATATGTTTGGCGTAGGCTTGGGAGAAAAGTTCAATAAGTTCGGGTTAGGGTAAGGAAAATGAGAGTTGATTGATGAGGCCCCTCCATTGAGCGATGAAATCAGCAATGGATTCATCCTCGAATTGGCAGATAGAATAGAGGTCTGTGATTGAGACCTTCTTGGTGATGTTGATAGAGAAATGATCAAGGAAGAGTTGGGCCAGCTGAGTGAATGTGAAGAGAGAATGGCTGGCAAGGGAGCTGTACCATTCAAGCGTAGCACCTGAGAGAGACATAGAAAATGTGCGTAAAAGCAACACATCGTCGTGGGCGATAATGTAACAGGCATGTCTGAATGCCCGTAAGTGCTGTTGTGGGTCTTACTTTCTTTGAAAATGAGAAAACTTAGGAAGTTCCCACTGGCTGGGATATGGTCTGATCGGGACAAAAGGATGAATGGGCTCATTGCAAATTTATTTGTATGAGAGAGTATTGCGTGAGCCAAAAATGGAGGTCTCTAGGTTAGACATCTTGTCCATCAACATTTTGATGATATCTACTAATGGATTGGCAGGTGGAGTGCCCCCTAAATTGTAAGGTGCTTGAAAGAGGCTAGAAGAGGTATACGACGTAGTCAGTTGTACCAGTAAGGGCACAACGTATGGATGACTAGTCGTATGGATAGAAGAGGAGACTAAGGATGGTTGGGTAGAAGGCATGGCTAGGTTTGATGTTGCCACGAGAGGCTGGTTAGTGGTAACATGGGCCAATGGATAAGTACCCACCCTAGTGTTGATAGGAGCAAGGGTAGGTGGAATAGAGACGACCAGATTCTGAAAGGGGGTAGAGAGTGGTTGAGTAGGCTGAGGTTGATAGGGGGTTGAAACCCTGGTGGAAGTGGGCCCAAAGATGGAGGGAGAGGTCACACTTGGATGGTTGGTCAAAGGCTGGTCATTGGTTGAGGCAATAGCCTGGGTGTCTAAAGGTTGAACTACGGACGTTGTTGATATGGCCGCAGTTTCGAGAAGAGAGGTCGGCATTCCATAAATTGGATTTCCTAAGGAGTCTCGCGTTTGGCTATTCATGAGATAGTGCTGCAAGGCTTTGACATTGAGGTCGAAGAATCATGCAAAATCTTGGTCCCCTTCTGGGATAATAGGAGTCTGGGTCAGGGATGGTCTAGTAGGAGTTCTTTCAGTTTCTGAGTGGAACTCCATTATAGGACTAGTTATGGACGGGGTAGACGGAAGCGGATGATGCCTCGCGTGATCGAATATAGCCTTGGCTTGGATACGAGTTAGAACCATTCAAGGCAAGAAAGAATGTCCTCACAAGCTCAAACAAGCAGATAAGAATAGAAAAGATGAAGAACACAAGCAGATCCTAAAAAAAAACCCTAGGAGTAAATTATTAGGATTATAGTGGCTTATGCCTTAGAATATGTGTAGAGGAAGATTGGCTTTTGAGTCGGGTCCTAGAAGTAGTCTATGGATGGTTTCAGGTTAGTTATGGTGCTCAAAAGTCTATGTTAGGTTCCGTACTTGGCTTGGTGCTAAGGAGCAAGCTCCCCTCACTTCACGAGTCTAGTGATAAGCTGGTCTTGCTTAGCCAAAATATACTTCCCCTAGAGATTATCCTCCGCCAGAGAACGGAGTGGGCTTTCCCCTTGGTGATGAAATCCAAGTAAGATCATCGGGATGGGTAAGGTATCTGCTGGGTGATGAAATCCCAATCGGGCCTTGTCTCAGGTAAGTTAAGATGTTTGTTTTGTGCAAGTGGTTTGGTCGTGTAACATAAAGTGGACTAGATTAATTTAATATGCGATTATTAATTACTAGGTGTGGTCTAAGAAATGAAAGCAAGCAGAAATGAATGCAAAGTGTTTTAAGCCCCAAGTTGAAATGTGAAGTTGGAATGAAAACAAGTTGAGAATGGGTTGAAGAATATGATTTTTGACTAGTCTAGAAGTGCAAGAAAAGAAAGAAAAGTTCTTTTTATTCCTGCTTATGATGTCGTTTAGAAGAGACAAAAGAGGCAAATAGAGAGAAACCTAATGCACCTATATGAAAAGAAAGAAAGAAAGAACCCAAGGAAGGCCCTAGGGTCCCACCGGGCGTGCTAGAATGTTTCTATGTTATTTCGCTTTCTACATTCAAAGAAGGAATTAAGAAACTAAGAGGAATGGTCAAGATTAGGTGTTACCTAGATGTAGTCGTGCACACCGAAATCAGACGTTGGAAGGTACTCCTCTTTGGCTATGGAGTAATGACACCTGCAAAGAGGAAGAGACTAAAACACGAAAAATGTTAGATGAGGAGATGGTGAGCTATCAAGCAAAAGTTTGATCCCTGAAGTATGAAGACTTCCTTGAGGGATATCAACCCACTAATTAAAAATAGAATATTTGATAGAAACAAAAATATTGAAAGATAGAATGAAAGAAATAAAGGACAAAAAGCAAAATGCGTACCTGATATGTAGCAAAATGCTCTACACAGTCACCGGTGTCGGTCTCTGTGCTGGCGTCAATCAAGGAAGGGTACCGACGTCGGTTAAAGTGCCAGCGTCGGTAGGGGTAATGACTGGCGTCAGTCAAGGCAGCAGTTTTTGGATGGGGTCTAGTCAGGTCTGGACAAGGTTTTAGGATTGTAGAATGGTCTGAAGTCTTTGTATGTGGGTTAGGGAGCCGGTTTGGGAGTCAGAGGGATTATTTAGGGGTTTGAGCAAAAATCTAGGCAAAGTTACAAACTAAAAATGGTGGATAGAGGTGATACGGGAGGAAGTCCAGTCAGGTCTATAATCTAAGTCAAGGTGGTAATATCAAAAAACAATAACCAATAACAAAATAAAAGCACAGAGGAAACACTTACCTGTTACACACTGAAGACAAAGTAGGAGACATAATTGTTGTTGTCCGTGTGTTGCAAAAGTTGGATGTAGCAGACCTCCAGTGAGATGATTGAGGCTGAATACCTGTACCAGAGAGAGGGAATATGAGAGATTTGATTGCAGATTGACTGGATGCAAAAGTTGGCTGATCATCTGAAGGTCGAATGAAAAGAATGTTTTGATGCAGAAGGTCTGATAACCGGTCACAAAACTGATTGGCAACCAAATAATGAATAATGGATTGAGAAATGAATTAACAGACATAGTTTAAGGTTAACCGACGCCAGTAGGACTGTCGACATCAGCCGAGGGATGACCGACGTTGGCGACGTTAGCCAAGTAGTGACCGACGTCGGTAGATGCAGAATGGGGACAGAGGCTAATTCTAGCTTTCTGCTCATTTTGACATGCTGCCAGGGGCAAGGCTCATGGGAAAATGGTCGACAGGGGTTAAATAGGCATGGGAGAATAAAATGGGGGTTAAGGGGAAGATGACAAGGGTTAGACACAATTCCGGTGTCTACAAGGTAATCATAACCAAAATATGGTACCAGATGAAAGAATTGGAAAAAAGGTTGAATTTTTTGATTTTATGTTCAAGGAAAAATTCTTTCACCCATTTAAATTTAATGTATAGTATGGATGTGACATGGTGATTGATTATTTCAGTGTGAAAAGAGATGCCTCTCTCACTTGGTTTAATTAGTTAAAGGCATTTTTGGGACTTTTCACAAGATATAAGAGTGAGGCCAAAGAAAATTTAGTATATATGAGGGTCACTCTAGTGATTACTCTTACGAGCGATTTGGTCAATAAGCTTAATTTTGTAAGCCTTCTTCATGAATAAACTGACATTTTTAAGAAGGAGGTGGAGGAAGCCATATACATAAATAATGAGGAGGTTCTACACCCAGTAATTTTTCTAAGAATAGAGTAACTAAAGATAAATCCTTAGTATTTGGATTTAAGAGATTGGAGGAAAAGAAAGGTAGGTTAATGGTTGAAGCATGTATAATTATTGAACCTTCCTTGCTCAATTTTGATATTTTAAACAAAGAATTTGAGGAAGGAGGAAAATTATAGGATCAACATAAATAAAAAGAGAAAGCTTCATATTCAATTTTAGTTACTCAACCAACTAGAAGTGTTGATATAATAGCTCAAGGCTCTCAGTCTTCTAAGTTTATAATAATATAGACTTCCATAGGTTTGATTTTCATTTCACCCATAGTTACTATTATATCTTGAATTTAAAAATTTGAGAGGATGATTAAATCCCTCTCCACCTAAGATATGAAATGAGTTTGATCTAAGGTCATGGGTAAACTTTCAAGGCTATCGAACCTCTAGATTTTGGGCTAACTTCCAAGTACAACACATACACTAACAAATAAACTACTTTCTTGACTTAGAAAATGAAAATATGAATCCTAAAACTAAAAAATAACTTATAGGTGATGTAATAAACATGAGGTCCTTAGCTTGTTAAGAATGCACTATGAAATACTAAATTACAAGCTGAGAATGCTACTCTAAAATAGTCCCCATCACACTAGTGCTTCAATATGAAGGTTGAAAGAACTTAGGATGATCAACAAAGAGATTATATTAACAAACACTTATGATTTATTATTTCTCTAACTAATAAAACCATGTATAACACTTATTATGACTTGCAAGAGAAGATAAAGTTACATAAAGTCATGAACAAGAAGGGCAAATGTAAGGAATCACATATACTATCACCAAACATTCATCAACACAACTCATTCGAGATCACTATTTTCAAGATGAATATAGAATATATATTTTAAATTTGTTTCAATAGGCAATTACATGACTTACATGTTAGGACTTACACATAACTAATGTGAGGATGCTTTGAAAATCCATACAATGTTATATATATAGGAAAATGTAAGAAAAAGAGTGATAAGGAGTGTAAAATATCATGGACACGTGTCATCCATCATTAAGGAAGTTTAAATATAATAACTTGAGCAATAAAATAATTTTAAAGGTTCTCATTAACATATGTACACTTGCTCGATGATGTCTTTCTTCAAATTAGTGTAGGAGGTTACTTAGGCAATTTTGGGTTCTTAAATCTAACTCATCCTTCTTGAGGATAGACTTATACACCTAAAATGATATTTAAAATATTATTTACTAACTTTTTTCATGATTTATTGGTTTCTACACCACTCTTCTACAAATATTATAATCACTCCTTCAGTAATCATTAGCATGAAATCTTCACTAGCTCAAATTCTTCAAATCTAGTTTTACAACTCATGACTACAAATTAAATTTATAAAGTACTCCTAATTTAATTATCCACTTGTATCAACCCATATTTATTCTTTAGATACTTTATATCACTCCATTGCACACCCAAACCTCTCATTTGTCTTCATTTCCATGTATCCCTAAAACATGACAAATATCCTTGTGTAGGAAATTATACAAATGATCTTGACAACATGAGAATTGATTTTAGTACCTAGTATGCCCTTACATATTTTTACCAAATCTCATGACCACACTCTACATGGAAATATACTTATTTCACCAATTTCTCTCTCCAACTAGGCCTAGAAAATTGATATTTAGCTCCATTGACCCCCAAAAAATGTGAAACCTCCATTAAATATTTGATTCAATTTACATACCCTCAAATAATGTTCCATGTAAAATTTTAGGGTATATAACTTTGTACAGATGGGTGAACCAAGAAATGGTCAAAACCCTAGCTTAGAAGCATACTCATGCTTAGGAAGTAACTTGAGTGGTTTTCCAAGAAATTCATAGGTTTTAGTGCTTGATTTTTATTTTTTTGGTGTCTAAACCATCATAATACAACTCTATGTGCTATAATAAATTCCTCCAATAATACTTCATAGGCTTATAATTGAGCTTCTTAGTTAGAAAAATAGTGTATTTATTCTTCTAAACCTAAATTATTGACTTAAAATGTACAAAAAAATTCTCAATAAATCTATGGAGGTACTTAGGAGGTCATGAGATCTTTATCTAGGCTTACCAAGCCTCTATATTTGATTTGGCGCTTAACACCACTTTGAACACTCACAAATAATCCTAAAGATGAGCTTATTTGGTCTATTCCATATAATGTAGTACCTAGTGTGTTATCTAGGTGTCCATGGGAGTTTTGAGAGCCAATAAGATCATTTCCAATCCATACTATTTCATATTAAGGGATTAAAACCATCCTTTATCTCATCAGGTCTTTTAGGAGGGTTTAACAAGGGTTTTAGGTGTTTACCATCTTAATGATGGTTCATAAAGCATAGGGGCTTACAAAAACAAATTATAGAAAGTAGGAGTATGGAGACCACTTTAACATACCCTTTGATCCTAATCTCCCATAAAAACCCTCTATACATTGATAAATAAAAGAAGATGACCTTTGAGCTCTTTCATAAGATAAAAATAGGGTTTGGGAAAACCTCCAATTTTAGGGATGATTCATAAATGTATGGGGGTTATATTGAGACAACTAAAAGGAATTAAATTTATATACCCTCTCTATCGCCTCTAACTACCTTTTTTCACCATGAATCTCCTCTAAGGAGTTCTGAGCATTCAAAAATAGCCTTTGAGGCTAGTTAACTATACGAGTACTGAGAATAAGGTTTGTTGAGAAAAAGACCCCTTAGAGTGCAAAATTTGGTTTCAATCATCTTCATGGTGTCTAAAACATCCCTCCCCATGTTTTAATATTTTTTTATTGCAATTTTAGGCTTCATGAGTTCAAAATTATAGTCTCAATGGTAGTAGCAGTCATTTGAGGGTTTTAGGCTTGTAGGCCTCTTTTAAACCTCACTTTTGAGTTTTACCTTTTCATTCTTCAAATATATTCCACTTTAAATGATAATATTTTCCATGTTTTATACCACCTTCAAAGGCAATACTAACTCTCATTCACCTAGACATTAGTCTACTTCAAGTATGTCCTCAAACAAGCTTGTAAATCTCTACATAGGTATTATGACTATACTTTGATAATATACCCTTATCTATTTTTTTTATCACCTTGATAGTCTCAAAAAATACTAGAGAAATATATTTATCTCATTCTCATGATTATATAATATATTTGACCTCACATGGCATCTACAATATTTTTGACTCCTTATTCTCATACACATGCCTATGTATGAGATTTTAGGCCTATAGGTATCTTTAGTGATATCAATCATTTTAATGTTATTTTGACCCTCATATATCATATGTTTTTCCATTTATATATTTTTTATTTCATACCTATCCTTAATCATGTTATTTTAATATACTCTTCTTTATGTGGACAATTGGCTTTTGGCTCAAAATGAGGGCCTATAGGTTTCAAACATGTAGGTCTACTTTTATTTGAATAGGTTGTTAGGAACCTATTTCTTGAGTATTTTCCACTCTATTATTATATCAAATGATGTCACTTCTTTTATCATACCTTAATTATGCATGTGGAACACCTACTAAACACTATGCATTTTAAATCTTTCCCAATTATATATACAAGCCTATGGCTGAGATTATTTCATGTACAAGGATCATGTATGAAGATTGGAGCTTATGTAATCATTATATTCACACCGATGTTTTGAGATTTATCAAGGTTAGATTAGTTTTTATATGCCTACACTAGGTCTCTCCCTTACTTATACATATTCAATATGAGGTTCATGATCCATGAATGTCCACCTAAAGGTCTATAGACCTATGGGTGGATAAAAATTATCCTAGTATTTATTTGAGACTATATTTGAATCCTAACCTCATTCACTTAGACCTAAATTTTTTTCAATTCTATCTCACATGCCATCATTGACTTTTTCATTTCCATTTTGGGCCAAGTTTGGTAATCAGGTATGTAGGAAACCATTCATCTACTACACCATGCCTCTAAAGAGAAAGAACCATTCCACCATGGGTATTCTACAAGGAAAAAACTTTTAAAATGAGAATTCACATGTATTTTATTAAAATTATAGGTTTTCCATGACTGATGAGTCACTTGAGAACTTTTGAGGATGACAATATACTCAATATCTAATCAAAATGCTTGCAACTCAAGTGGGGATGTTCAAACATGCTTGAGGTACTAATTTTTTTGTTGAAGACATCTCATAAAATTGAGTTCATTGATGAAACTAAAATTAAAATGACCCATTTGATCCCTAAAATCAAAAAATGAAACATATTTTCTTCCATCAAACTCTTAAATGAAGAAATAAAGGGAAATCTAGATCATGCTTAGATGAACAAGATATATTGACCTCCTTACATTATCAGTAATTGTTAATAAATGAAATTCCACAAATATTATTAATATTTCCATGAATTTTAAGGTCATTATGACCCCCTCCTTTTCTAAAAATATCAAGTCCCAATTCCCATTGTATTGTATGGAATGAACACATGAAATTTACCTTTGTGAACTTTCCAAAGGAGAGATGGGAGAGAGTGTGTGTTTTTTTCCTTTATGATACCTATAATTTGTTTCTAATAATGTATTTAAACTATGTAATATTAATAGACACATTTGAACCATTTTTAGTTGCAAATGGATCTTTGAAGTTTGTAGAATTGACTATAACTTCTTACAAAAGAGTGATTCTCTCAATTTGGATCTTGAACCTACAAAACTAACATCATCTAGCATTTCTAACATATGTGAAAGTTAGATAACTCATTAAAAATAATTATCAAGTTTTATGTACAAATATTTTATCTATTTTGGCTTTGACAAACATTGGAGTTAGTTATATGCACTTTTACAGTTCAAATTCTTTTACATTAAACTTTACAAATAAACCTAAAATTCTCCAAACATATATGAAATGTTCATGTAAGTTGATGGAGGGGTATAATGACTTGAAGTGTAACTTATTATACTTTGACATCATTTGACTCTATATTTTCATTTTCACCTTATGACTAGACTAACACAATACAAATACAAACCATTACCTTAATATTTTGAAAATAATCTTAACTTTTGCTAATAAGACCTCAAAAAGACCATTTTAAGACCTCACAAGGCATGAAAGGTATAATAATAAGGTTATAAAACATGACAAGTAAATTTTTTATTTAACTTAGTCTATGTTAGCTAAAATTTGTCTAACAAATTTGGTGACCTCTTGGGAACGCATGTTTGAGTATGCATCTAGACTAGTGGCTTTGTATATTCATTAGGATATGGAGTCATGAATGAAAATAAAACTTGAAAACCACCTTGAAACCAACTGAACTAGATAAACACACAAAAAAACACCACACCACACATGTGTCATATAACACTTTGAGGAAGGAACAATATAAATCAAATAAGATACACACTTTTACATGAAGTACTTAAGGAACACAAATACCTACTCTAATAATTACAAAGTTTTAAAACCAACCTCAATAACATGACTTCAAGTTTATCCCATTGATTGGGATACTCAATTCTTCTCCATTTATTTTTGAAATATGAAAGGCATTATGTTATTTTCAAGTAATGATAACATTATGACCACTCCACAATGCATAAAACATAGGGTGCTTAATAGGCTTAGCTATATTAGCATACAACTTTAAGACAAGATCTCCTTCTTGATAAATTTTTGAGATACTCTCTTGTCAAAGTTTCTTTTAACTTATGCTTTCTGACATTCCATGGTGTGCATAACATGATATCTTTCTTAATTTAAGGCCATTATTTATACCAATATTATCTCCAAAGGATCATTCTCCATTATCTCAATACGATGTTCCAACTCAAGCGCTGGTAACCCAAGTGCAATGGGTATCTTATATTCTCTTCCAGAGATAATAATATATGGTGAGTTACCAATGGTAATCTTTTGAGTGATCTTATTAGCCCATAGGGTTATATTCAACCTAGTGTGAAAAGTCCTTGATTATATTTTATTGTCCTCTTTATAATCCTAATCATGTTCTTATTAGTGTACTTAACTAGCCCATTGCCTTGGGGGTATTAATTTGAAGAATTACTCAAATATATGCCATATTGGAAAGCCCATTCCATTGACCTTATATCACTAAAATCCATGGCATTATCATAAATTATTATCGTAGGCACCCAAAACATTGTCACTAAGCTCTCATATAAGTCAAGAGATAAAGTTTCATTAGCTTCCTTGAGGGTCACTACCTCTACCCACCTTGTGAAATAGTCGATAGTTGTAATGACCCATTTATGGCCTATACTAGATGGAGTATTAATCATTCTAATGGAGTCAAGTCCTCATTACATGAATGGTTTTTCAAATTGAATAATTTGAATAGGAAGGGATGAAATTATTTATTTTCTTAAAAAGAGTGTTGGCATTTAACATATTCTAACCAAAGCATATGCATCTTTGAATAGTCTAGGCCAATAATAACCATCCCTCATTATTTTTACAATTGTAGTTTTAGGTTCAAAATAACATCCAACTGGTCCATCATGGAAATGTTGTATAATTTTATCAACATAATAAATTTTCACACATCTTATCACCATTCCATCTAGGTATTTCCTAAAATAACCCCATCCAAAAGGACATAAGGTATTGCTTGCAATCTAAAGTGTCTCCTTATTGTTTGATCTAAACCCATAAGACACTCACATGTTTAAAAGAATCTCACCATTTATTTTGTCAAACATGGAGAAGATGAAGTTTTAGCTATACTAGGACCTTTTTATAATTCCAAAACCATCTATTCTTCTTCCATTAGGTATGATGCTAGGTGTTCACACATCCCTCTGCCTCTAACTATATTAGTGGCCTTAATCTCAAGATCACATTCCATCACTTTATTTATCCATCTAGATATTTTCTCATTCAATTATTTATTCAAGAGGAAGTCTCTTATGATCACATGAGTTACCATGACATGTATTTTGTTGTTGGACACCATATGACTAAATTTATTGACTTCTTATAACTACCAATACTTGTTTCTCAACATATGTGTACCTCTCTTCATAGGTTTTTATTCCTTTAATAAAAAAATAAATAGGATATTAAATTCCTTCATTATTATAATACATACAAATATAATATATGGTGTCAATGTTGTAAAAATCAGACAAGACAAAGTCTTTAGGAAAATCAACATTGATTAGAGTAGGTGCTTCATCAATAGCTTCTTTAATGGCCTTAAAACTATCTTTCCCTATTTTAGTCTAAATAAATTCTTGATAATTATTTAACATATATTTTATAGGCCTTAAAATAGAGGAAAATATATGTATGAACCTCCTAACAAAATTTATCTTCCCAAGAAAACTTTGTAAATATTTCTTATGCTTGGGCAATGATAATGCTAGTATGGCACTCACCTTATCAGGGTCTATAACAAGTTCATATTTAGAAACAATATGAATAAGTAACATACCTTAATTAAAAACATAAAAACTTATTGGGGTTTATTTACACCCCATATTTATTTCACCTTTCAAATATTAGCCTTACATGATTCAACTAGTCACTAGCATCTTTATAGAAAACAATTATGTCATCAAGGTATACTAGTACCATATCATTGATCAAACCTTATAAATAAATATAAATATATATTTTTAATGTGAAACATAAATTTTAAAACCCAAATATAATTATATTTTAGTCATATTTCCTCCATTTTGTAGTGAAGGTTATCTTATATTGATATTCTTCTTTTACCAACACTTGGTTATATCGTAAATAGCCATCCAAAAGTGAGAAAATTTGAGAACTTGCCACTACTTGAAGGATTTAATCCATTGAAACTATAGGATATTATATTTAAATTATACCATATTCAAGTCTCTAAAATTCATAAATAACCTAATTTCACCATTATTCCTTCTCACAGGAACTAGGTTGGTAACCCATGAAAAATGTTTGGTATGAAAGATAATTCTTGACTACATCAACATAGTTATTTCCTCATGATCATCTACACTTTAAGATTGATGGGAATTTACTTTTACTTATATGTTTAACATTTGGATCAAGTTATATATATATTTTGGAGATGATATATCAAACCCCTTGAGGTCACTATACTCCCAAGTAAAGACATCATAAAATTCTCTACATAACTCAATGAATGGAGCCTTCTCTTATGGAGTACATAATTTTCCAGGATTTTTGAGTTCATATTTGAATATATCCACCTTATAATGATGTTATTATTTATATACATTATTATTTTATCTCTCATAATTTTATCACTTTGATTGAAGTATACCTTGAAGAGTAACCAACCCTTTAGGAAGCTTGTTAGACCTTAATTCCATAATTTGCTCTCCATATTTGTTCTACAACTTGGATTGGTTTTTGCAAGATAATTCATCCTAGTGTTGGATAAAACCTTATATTTTTCCATCACTTTCAAACATTTACCAATTAACATCATTTTCCTATATTTAAGGCCTTACAACTATCATGATATGTGGTTGAGTTTTGGAATTCTTGACATCATTGGGGATGTCAAATTATGAGCCAACTAATGTCAACCTATTATCATGTTGGATCTCTTCCCTTGGGACTGATTTGATGTAAAAATCCTAAAAATACTCAATAAGGTCCCAAATTATATGCTTTTAGGACTTCAATATTATGTTCTTTGATGCACTCTTATCTCTTGCTTGGTGTACAACTAGTTCCCTATCTCCAATGTCTTGAACTTATTTGACTTATTTTTTCCTTGTGCATTGAATCCCATGTAAAATAACTTCATATTCAGTTTCATTGCAAGAACAACTAAATTGAAACTTAATGGATGAATAGTACCTTTCATTTGATGGATAAATAATAATCATCCCTTCACCTTCTCCAATCTTGATTCTTGAGCCATAAAAAAACAAATTCACAAACCATCACTAGCCTCATTAAAATTATAAAGAGAAATTATGGATGTTCCTTTTTCATGTAAGCAATAAACCCCAATACCAACCTATTCAATCCCTCTATATGTATCATACTCATGATTTTATAACCCAATCCTCAAGGAAGAGATCTGAAATGTCTTCAAGGAAACCAATTGGTTCTTGGTTGCTAGGATAATCCTCCTCATCAATGATAACATAATTAACATTAGTAACATTTGGTTTGTATAAATTAATGTGAAACCTTGAAATAGGTTCTAATATTGTAGTAAATATGGTGCCATATATTGTCTTAAAATCCACATAGGACCAATATTATGACAAGTAACCACCAATATTTATTGTGAATTCCCTTGAAAAGAAATGGGAAAAGTATGGTGATAAGTCAAAAATAACCAAATATTGAGAAATGGAGAAATTGGGACAAGCATGAAGACTTAGATTCAAACCTTGATAACACATTTATCATGATGTTCATATTTGAGGCCTAGTTTATCTACTAGTTACTTTAGCATGATTGAGTTGTTATCCACACCATATATCATATAATTATGCACCAAAAAATCACCAATGATAATTGAAACATATAAGGGAAGAGGATTGTTAACTTTACCTTGTTGTGAATCATTAGTCTTAGATGTAATTGTAAACACAAAAAATACCCTTTCTTGATGATCCTAATGATAAGATGATCTTAAATTTATCTTCTTATAGTGTATCCCTTTTCCCCAAAATATAAATAGTATCCTACATAGGCATACTTAAATGAATATTTTTCATTTGATCCACTATGTTAAGAGAATAAGCACTTATATTTGGCTACCCTTTAGGATTCATGACATCACTTTGGGCCTTCTTATTTTGGTGTGAAAATGTACTCTTATAATTTTGATTTGTTTGAGATTATTTATTGTTATAAGTTACATTAGACTTCCTTTTCCTTTGATTCATGGATGAAATTGTAGATGAAGCTTTGTCACTCTCTTGTGTCTCTTTAACATCCCTTATTTTAGACCTAGTGTTAGATGTAATTGAATTTTATATCACTTTACTTGAGCTTCCTACTTGATTCACTACATAACATTCCTATTTTTAGAAAATTAAAATTTTAGTAATTGACTAAGATTGCTCTCCAATAGCCATAACCTGATTATAAACTTCATATTTTGTTAGAGAAGGAAAAGTTCTTTCTTATGCCACACAAACTTGATTCAACCCACCATTTTGATTGATAGATTATTCATGGAATTGATTCCATTGAGGATTCCATTATTAATCTTGGATTATATTTTTTTAAGTTGGTACAAGGCTCTTAAAGTGGATTTTGCATTTGGGTTAAGACTTATGTATGGTCTAAAATTAGTGATATGACCTTGGCCTTTGCTTGGAAGGGTGGCCTATTTGATTGATAAGACTGATAATATTGGTTATATTGAGAGGGCCTATGAAACTTAAGCTATTTCCTCTCCATTTCCATGACTTTGTTTTAAAGATTTTTAAGTATCCCTTCTACATCATTTGGCTTTTCATCTTGACTAGGGGCAACCAACTCATGACTAGTTATGGTAGGAATTGGAGAAAGAGTTGGAGTAGGGGGTTGAATGTCAAGAAATAAAAGCATAAGAGGCCTTGGATTAAGATTTATATCTTGTATTATATTTTTATCATGCCTAATATAAATATAAAAAGCATATGATATGGTATTTTGACCCATAAATTGAATAATAACCATTATATTACTATTCAAAGCCTTAAGTTAGTATAAGAATGCATAGTTTGGAGTGTGTCTTACAAGAATTAGGATCCAATCACATGTATTTTAGAACCTATAATTTAAGTATTTCATTAATTCTTGATGATATCTCTTTATGGTGGTCAATTGCTTAGCCAAGGATAATGGTCACTCTTATCTTCAAATATTTTTCTCAACTGTTCTCCCAATTCATCCCATGAGTCAATGAAATTTGGGGATAAAGTAATATACCACTCCAAATCCTTACCTTTAAAAATGATTGCTAATAACTTGATCTCCATATTCTAATTTGATGTTATGGATGTTACAAAAGTTTTCCATGCCCCTAATATGCTCAATGGGAGTAAGATTAGTTTATCCACTAAAATAAGGGACACACTTGAGGGAAAACACTAGTATGTAATCATATTGTTGAAGATTTAAATGACAAACTCCATTAAAATAAAAAAGGAAGATTTATAGCCATGATATTAGTGTTAGGATAATGTGTATAGAAGGTAATAAAGAGCTTCCTTCTAGGTGACTTGGTATAATGGAGAGTATGAGGGAACCTCTTCCTTTTATATGAATAGAAATTTAATTCAAAAAATTTAAAGGGAATACGTTTCGATTTTGATGTTTTAGTCACATTTGGAATGAAAATTAGCTCACCATTTATCTACCAAGAGTTTAAAAATTGTTGGAGTCACCAGATGATGCATGAAGAAGGTTGTTATAGCTACACTTTTGCCAAGACCAACATCAATATTGGACAACCTATTTTCTTTGGGTCCCACTTAGTGTTCTATAACTATTATAGAAAAAAAATTCACACTTCAAAGGGTGATTCATGTTGAAATTATAGATATTGAGAGGGAGGGGTGAATCGGTTGTCTTAAAGTAGTCCTTCAAATTATCTTAACTTTCATGAATGATTCATTCACTTACATATATCAATCAATGCATACGTAAGCATCTATGAAATCAAACAACATACAGACATGATATATATGTGGGAAAAACTATAAGGTAATAAAACCCACTAAAAACCCACTTGGATTAATATCTTATAATAAATGGATCAAACTTTTAGTCAGGCACCAACCCCTCACTAGTTAACTACTAACTCAACTAGTCCTATAATAAGCTTCAACATGCAAGGAGGATACAAACCCCTAAATAAATTAGTACCAAATAAGATACCTTGAATATATAATCAAATTTGGACACCCTTTTCTTACACAATTTAATATTACCTCCTTCATTTTCTCTTTTCACTCTTCAATCTCTCTCAAATAGCCTATTAGGCATTCTCACTCAACTACCCCTTTTCTTGGCAGAATTAGATCAAATGACCTTGATCAACATATATAAAAACATAGTTAGATATTCATGACATATTTATAATGCTTATATGATTATATTAAATACCTTTAACTATTATATAAAACTCTATATCCCTCACTCATATGCTTAAATATTCTAACTAGTCAAAATAGGCCTATTAGGCATTGTCTTTATACTTGATACTTTGTCTTACCCATATTGGTAGGACAAGAAAATAAAAATACTTGGATCACAATTGAAATTTATAAATACATGCTTTTAATAAGTGAAAAATTCACTATATAGTTTGGTCATTACCCTTAAGGTCCAAAACCACCATTAGGCCTAATAGAGACCTAATGCAATTAGGCCTTCTCTAAGCACACATTTCACTTAGACCTCCTTGGAACACTTTGATCCTAAAAAAATGGATGGAAAAATTTAAAAATGAATCAAAATATACATATTATAATATCACATTATGTCCAAAAACCATTTGTGTCTTTTCACTCTTTGAACCACCCAATTAGGTCTACTCGTCAATAGGCCTTCTTTCTACTAAAAAGTTTGTCTTACGAATCTGATGCATACAATAAAATTTGAAACATAACATAGAAAAAAAACACATGTATGTAATATAAATTACCTTAGGTTAAAAATCACATTAATTATATTTCATTAAGTATGGAAAAGACCCCAAACTGATCAACTTCATAAGCTCACTCAAAACTGCACACAGGGCTTAAGAACATAGTTAAAAGCCTTTGAATTTTCATTCCTTAATTAGAATTTATAATGCATAAAAATGTGTTAAAATTAATGTATGATATTTATATAAAAAATTTATTGGAATTTTATGCTTAAATTCAGTTCAAAATGACTTAGAAACATCATTTTCACTCACACATAAAAAATTGCCTGTAGCACCAAAAACATAGTCAGGGAAACTAAGCCCTAGAACACCTATGTGAAAACATTTGTGATATTAAAATGGGTTAAAATTAAAATTAATCATACTTATATAATATTTTAAAATATATATTTCATGGTTATATATCAATATTGGTCTTATAGACCAATCTCATAACTTCACTCTATACAAAGTTCATTGTGTTAGACAGACCATTTTGATGACAACTTTTTCATTGTGTATGAGGATAATAAACACTTATAAATCAAGGGGATAAGTAATAGTTATTTAATAATTAAATCATTTATTTTTATCCATCCCTATTCTTATGCAACCAATCCCTAATCTCATTCTTATTCTTGCCTAGTTTTCTCACTATCATGCCTATTAAGCCTATTTAGTGATTGGTCATCTTCCATGACTAGTTTATCACATTTAAGCATAAAACCTGCTCATAAAATTGCATGGTCACAAAATAAAATTATCACACATCATCCTCCATCCATTTACATGCTTTGACCTGATTAACCATGCTTACTATATCAAAATTCCTAAAAATAAGGGATTTCTTATAGCTTCTACTCACTATCATGATAAAACAAAACCACCTGGATAAACTTAGAATAGTCATTTACATGTCCAAAATACCAAAAATGGTTAAAAAAAACCATTCTAATACATAACCCATAATATCTTTCCTATTAGGTCATTATGATGGTTTTAAGAGGGTTTTGACTAATTTCACTTCTTAACAATCATTCATAAAGGATTGTCCCTCAACTCCAAAATAAATTCCATGAAAATAAAGATATGGAATTTAAGCAACTTCCATGAATTTCTTAGGATCTCATGCAAAATTTACACATGCCAATGAGCATAAGAAATTTCTTCTCGGGTCTGCAATACCCCATTTTGTGCACACAGAAGACCTCAACACCAAGTTTCCTACTTTTTCATTTAGGATATGACCTAAAACTTGGTAAAAACAATAAAAAATACTTATCACACCTATATCAATTCTCTCAATAGTTATGTCACCTTAGGAAATTAACTTGGCCCCCCATTAGGCCATATTAGGTCTCTTTGTACACTAGGCCTTACAATGTTAGTCATAATTGGACCATGATCACACCTTGAAACCTCTTTAAATGTTATAAAAATATAATATACATGTTAAATGATCTCATACCTTTCTCATACACTACCAAAAATTTTCACACAAGTCTCAAACTTCTCACCATCATATGGTACTAGTCCTATGTCTTCTCACTAGGTTTCTTCATGCAAGGACTAAGCCTCAACCTTGACCTTGGAGCTAATTTTAGGGATTATTTGAATATTGATCATGTTTACAAATATTATAACAATTTATAATTTCTATACTAACCCAAATCAAAAATATTTATGATGTTCCATGTATACACCTTCTCTCAGGGCTAGACTAGGCTTCTCAAGACAACTTGTCTACTCCTTAGTACTAAATCTCAATAATATTCTTCCTTTGTACCATGATATTTATTTTAAAATGGAAATAACTTTTTAAGGATTACCAGGTTTCTTTAAAATTCTCTCTCAAAAATTTTATTTGTCACATAGCATCATGCATGGCCTCAACTTTGACTTTGGCATCAATGACATGACTTTAACATCAATGACAAAAAAATAATTCAACACCAACAATAGGAACATATCTAAATAATATCCCCATTTTTTGTTGATGGAAAAAAATCTAACATAGTAGATCATTTTAATTTTCTCAAGCTATATATTCTTTTATACTTGGTCTTTCTCCAAAATAAGAACTTTCTCCCCCTTTGACATTAATGACAAAGGGTCATCTTATTGACAACTATATAATCCTTAGACTTGGAACACCACACCTTTTATTATTTTTAACAAGCTTAACATAGATAAGGCTCACATACTTTTGAATAATTATTGGCTTACCTTGTCTCCATGATAAATTTAGGCATTATTAAAACTATGACTTGAGTTGATCAAGTCATCATACAAACTTTTTGTGGCCTACCTCTTGTGACCACACCTGCAGCATACTCTTGACTAAAGCTTGAACTTGAAAGTCACCAAAGACCACCAAACTCCCCCTATGATCAATAATCCTTCATGCTTCTTACTTACTAGTTGAGTTCCTCTATGAAGCCTAATGGATTCACCTCTACTATAGTGAACTAGAATAACTTAAACTCAGGAGATTCCAAGATCTACATGTCCTTACTAAACAAAAAAAAATTCATGATACTTTTAGATTTGAATAGTCCTTTTGAATTTACTTCTATAATCTCTATTTGAACACCATTATAACTTGATATATTTGAATTGAATTCTTCATCCACAATATAAGCTTATAAGGAAAATTCTTAGCACTCCTTTGCATCTTGACTATGTTCCACCATGGCAAATAGTCCACTTGGACTTGTAGATTGGTCATCAACTTTAACTACCTTGGGTATACACTTACTATATTATCTTCTTTCTTGTAATCTAGGAGCCTTAATTTGCTTATTTTGTTTGTAGAAATCATTCTTATAGTATTTTTTAATATGACCAACTTTATGATAATTGAAACATATTATTGCTCTTGATGAAAACACACCATGACCCATACCTCTTGACTTATGAATTTTCTCATAGTTCCATGCATATTAATTCATGGATGGCCTTCTACAATGCCTTACTTTATGACCAAATTATTTACATGAATAATAATAGCCATTTAAAGTATTAACATACCTTATGGTATTAGGTTGCCTAATAGTATTAGCCTTCATTTTGTCATAACCCTCATTATTTGGTTGATCATTAACCTTTTTGATCATATTAGTGTTATTATTTTGGTCTCCATTGAAACCAAGGCTTGTTTTGTCATTAACAGTCTTTTGGATACTCAAAATGTTGTCTAGGTCATTGGTACTCATTTCAAACCTCATAAAGGAATCAAACCTATTTTATGCTTGTTATAGTTCAGTTCTCAAGGAATTCACTTTAGGTACATACCTTGCACATTCATCTTCTTTAGCCTCTAGGCTTATAGTCACAATTTCAAGTTGACTCTCCACCTATTTAACTATTTTCTCTTGTTCCTTGGAGTTGTTAATTAGTCTAGATTCAAATAAGTTGATTTTATCCTCATAATCTTTGATAAGGGATCTAATCACCCTACTCTTCATATTTTACATCTTCATTTATTATAGAGTATTTATCAACTTAGCCTCAAATTCCACCTCATCTCCTTCTTCATTTGAATCACCAACAACACCTCCAATCCATATAGACTCTTCTTGATTTGAGCATATTGCTTCTTCAGCCATGAAGAGAAATTCATTGACATCAAGGCCATCACCTTCATGGTCACTCTCAGAATCACATCTATCACTCTCATTATATGAGCTATAATCTTCCTTGGTGTAGAAACTTCTTTTGTTTTTGAAGAACTTCTTCTTATAATCATACCTTATAAAGATTTTATTACTCTTATTAAAATTGTAAGACATTTTATCATCATCATGACTTTAATCATGGTATTCATCATCACTATCCTTAAGATTATGAGGGAAATTGTTATCAAAGTGTCTAATCTCTCCATAACTAAAGCATTTAAAAGACAATTTGCTCTTGTATTTACCTGATCCCATCTTTAAATTCCTTATAAACATAGCTATCTACTCATCATCATTAATATCAAATTCATCATTATCTTTGACTTTATTACCTTGTGTATTTTTCTCCTTTGTATTATTTTATACCTTTAATGTATCTTCATTATGTACAATTCTTATTTCACTTGTCATCATCTCAGAGACTGTTAGGCTACCATGAAGTCCATCAATTTCCAAATTATCTATATCTTGCATTTATTCAATGATAGATACCTTAGAATAAAATTTGGAAGTTAAAAACCTTAGGAACTTTTGAACAATATTATACTATTTAAAATCTTCACTTAGACCTCTTATGATGTTGACCATTTCATTAACCCTGAACAAGTACGCTACAATGGTCTCACCTTCATTCATTTTTAAGCTTTCAAATTGTCTTCTGTGGATTTAAAACTTGGCCAATTTGACCTTGGATTCTCCCTCTTGAATAACATTAAACTTTTCCCACATTTATTTTTCATACATACAATGCATCACTTTCATAATTTCTACCTCTGATAGGTCACACATAATACCATTCATTTCTTTTGAGTTAATATCACTAGACTTCTTTCCTACTACATCTATAAGAAGAGTAGGGGGTATATCATATCCTTATAAGACTAATTTAAAATCATAATTAAATTTATAAATAAGATATGTCCTCATCATAATACTATAAAATTAATAATTATATCATTAAGCAATGGAGCTTTTATTGCATAAAAACCACCTTGTGCTTCACTAGCCATCTTCACTTGCTTAGGATCTCCTTTAGGTTATTTGAAATACCTTAAAGGACATGATTTGATACAAAATGATGGAATTATAGATAATAATATGGGGGTTGGCGGGGGGGGCTTGAATTAGTTATCTTAAAATAGTCCTCCAAATTATCTTAACATTAATTAAGCATTCATTCACTTACATACATCAATTAATGCATACACAAGCTTCTATGAAAGCAAATAACATAAGGACATGAGATATATGTGGGAAAACCTATAGGGTAATAAAATTCATTGAAAAAAAAATTAATACTATAATATAATAAATTTATCAAACTTTTATTGAGGAATCAACCCCAAAAGGAGCACCAACCCCTCACTAGTCAAGAACCAACTCAACTAATCCTTTATCAAGCTTCAACCTACAAGGAGGCTCCAACCCCCTAGGTAAATCAGAAATAAAATATATAACTTGAATATATAATCAAAATTTGACAAATTTTTATTACTCAAATAAATATGACCTCATTATTTTTATCTTCTCACTATTTAATCTCTCTCAAATAACCAATTAGGCCTTCTCACTTAACTAGCCCTTTCTTTGGCAGAATTAGATCAAATGACCTTGATCAAAATATATAGAAACATATTTATACATTTATTAAATATTAAACACACATATATGATTATTATTATATTTAATCCATTTACGTATTCTCCAAAATTCTATATCCTTCACTCATATGCTCAAATATTCTAACTAGTCAAAATAGCCATATTAGGCCTTATCTTTATACTTGACTCTTGCCCTTACCCATCTTGGTTGGAAAATAATATCACATTACTTGGATAAAAATTTAAATATATAAATACACATATTTAATAAGTGAAAAAATAACTAAATATTTTGGTCATTACCCTTAAGGGCCAAAACTACCATTAGGCCTAATAGAGACCTAATACAATTAGGCCTTCTTTAAGCACACATTTTACTTAGACATCTTTGGAACACTTTTAACCTCAAAAAATGTATAAAAAACTTCAAAAATGAATAAATTATAACTAATATAATATCAAATTATTTCCCCAGCACCATTAGGCTCTTTTGACTCCATGAGCTACCCAATCAGATCTACTCGCAAATAGGCCTTCTTTTTGCCAAAAAAATTATCTAGTAAATCTGATGCATAAAATAAATTTTAACAAAAAAATAAAAAAAACACATTTATATAATATAAATAACCTCATTTTAAACATAATCATCATTATATTTCATTAAACAGGGCAAAATACCCCTAAATGATCAACTTCATAAGCTCACTCAGAACTGCACACATGCCTTAAGAACCTAGTCAAAAGCCTTTGAATTTTCATACCTTAATAAGAATATATAATGAATAAAAATGTGTTAAAATTATAATATTATACCTATTTAACACTTTATTTATAATTTTATCCTTAAAATCAGTGAAAAATGACTTAGAAACATCATTTTCACTCACACAAAAAATTGTCTGTAGCACCAAAAACACAGTCATGAAAACTAAGACTTAGAACACCTTTTTGAACAATTTTATGATATTATAAGGGGTTTAAATGAAAATTAAGAATAATTATATCATATTTTAAAATATATATTACATTTTTATATATCAATATTGGTCTTACATACCAATCTCACAACTTCACTCTACATAGACTTCACTATGTTAGACAGACCATTTTGATGACAAATTTTTACTTGTGTATGACCATCATAAAAAATTATAAAACAAGGGGATATTATTAATATTTATTTAATAATTATCCCATTCATTTTTATCCATCCCTAGTCCTCTACAACCAATCCCTAATCTCATTCTCATTGTTACCTAGTTTTTCCACTATTTTGTCTATTAGGCCTGTTTAACAATAGGTCATATTCCATGAGATATTTATCATATTTTAGGTATTAAAAATGATAATAAAATTTAATGGGAACAAAATAAAATTCTCACACATCATCTTCCATCCATATTCATTCTTTGACCTAGTCAACCCTACCTTATATATCAAAATTATTAGAAATAAGGGATTTCATGTAGCTTATACTCACTATCATGACAAACCAAAACCACCTGGAGAAACTATGAAGAGTAATTTAAATTATATAAACACACAAAAAATTCAAAAAAACCACTTTGATCCATAAATTACAATATCCTTCCTATTGGGTCCTTATAAGGGTTTTAAGAGTGTTTCGACTAGTTTCACTTCTTAGCAATCATTCATAAAAGATTTCCCCTCAAATCCAAAAAAAATGTGATTAAAATAAATATATGGAACTTAAAAAACTTACATGAATTTATTATTATCTCATGAAACATGTGCATGTGCCAATGAGCATAAGAAATTTCTTCTTGTGTCTGTAATACCCCAATTTGTGCATACAAAAGACCTCAACACCAAGTTTCCTAATTTATCCTTTAGGATATGAAATATAACCTCTTAAAAACACTAAACACAAATTTTAAAACCTATTTAAATTCTATAAATATATATTTTACTTTGGAAAATTAACTTGACCTCTCATTAGGCCATATTAGGTCTCTTTGTATACTAGGCCTTATACTGCTAGTCATACTTGGATCATGATCACACCTTAAGACCTCTTGAGTTTTTATAAAAATATAATCCACATGTTATATGGTCTCATAAATTTCTCATATACTACCAAATTTTTTCAAAAAAGTCTCAAACTACTCACCATAATATGATACCTATCTTATGTCTTCTCACTAGGTTTCTTCATGCAAGGACTAAGCTTCAACCTTGACCTTGGAACTTATTTAAAGGATTTTATACATATTGATCATTTTTACATAGTTTATAACAATTTATCATGCCTTTACTGACCCAAATCACAAATATTTACCATTTTCCATGCATACACCTTCTCTCAAAGTTAAACTAGGCTTCTCAAGACACCATGTATGCTCCACAGTAATAGAGCTCAACAATATAATTCCTATATACCATGATCTTGATTTTGACATGAAATTAAATTTATAATTATTATCATGACACATTTAAATTATCTATCAAAATTCTTCCTTGTCACATACCATCATGCATGGCCTCAACTTTGACTTTAACATCAAATGACTTAACTTTGACATCAATGAAAATAAAAATTCTTCAACACCAAAAATAGGACCATATCTCAAAAATTCAATCCCTCAAAACCTCAGTTATTAAATGTGATTTATCCAAGGTTTTGGGTGACCTTTCAATGAGATCAAACCTATATATTTTAGGGTAGCTCCCAAATACATCACCTACACTAACAACTATACTACGTCCTTGATTTTGAAAAGGTAAATATGAAGACTAAAACTAAAAAATAACTTAGAGGTGATGCACCAAACATGAGGTCCTTAGCTTGTTAATAATTCACTATGAAATACTAAGTTACAATCTGATTATGCTACTCCAAAACAGTCCTTATCACATTAGTGCTTCAATATGAAGGTTTAATAAACTTAGGATGATCAACCAAGAGGTTTTATTAGATAAAAATAATAATTTATTAGTTTTATAAAAAATAAAACTAGGTATAACACTTATTATGATATGTGAGATAAGACAAACTTACATAGAGGAATGAACAAGAAGGACAAATGCAAGGGAGCACATATAATATCACCAAGCATTCATCAACACAACTCATTAAAGATAATTATTTAAAATATGAACATATAATATCCACCTTGAATTTATTTCAATAGTTAAATATGAGGCTTAATTTTTGTAGGGATTCACCATAATCAATGTGAGGATGCTTTGTAAAGCCATAAAAGGTTGCATATATATATATAGAGAGAGAGAGAGAGAGATATAAGGGGTTTATAAGATCATGGAAAATTTTCATACATCCTAGAAGTAGTTTAAATACAATAAATTTATCAATAAAATATTCTTGAAGGTTCTCATTAACATGTGTAAACTTGATCAATGATAACCTTCTTTAAATTAGTGGAGGTTACTTAGGTAATCTTGAGTTATTGAATCTAACTCATCCTTATTAATTCTACACCTCTACACCTAGAAGGATAAATAAAATATGATTGACTAAGAA
Organism: Torreya grandis; assembly: GCA_037957365.1. Classification (NCBI taxonomy): domain Eukaryota; kingdom Viridiplantae; phylum Streptophyta; class Pinopsida; order Cupressales; family Taxaceae; genus Torreya; species Torreya grandis. Next base: position 1,002,897 of record JARHVA010005439.1, read on the forward strand.
TTGGCATGACTGAGAGGTTTTTATGCGACTCTCCTATAAATCTTGTAACCTCTTCTTCACTAGTCATTAGCATGCAATATTCACTAGCTCTTTTGGGGGCTCAAATGCTTTAAATTTGGTTTTCAAACTCATGACTACAAATTAAATTCATGAATAACTCATAATTACCTTATAAATATGTATCAACCCATATTATTTCCTCATATACTTTTGATCACTCCATTTCACACCCAAACCTCTCACTTACCTTCATTTCCTTATATCCCTCAAAATAGACAAAGCTCCATGTGTAGGACAATATACATATGGTATTGATAAACTAAGCATGTATTTGGGTACCCAATATACCCTTACATCTTTGTACCAAATTTAATGACCAAAACCTAAATGCAAGTGTACTTATTTGACCCTTTTCTCTCTCTAATTAGGTCTCAATTAGGCCTCTAGGCCTAGAAAAATGAGATTTGGCTCCATTTACCCCTCACATGTGTGAAACCTCCATTAAAAATTTTATTCACTTTACATATCCTCAAACCCTTCTCAATGTAAAATTTTAGTGTCTATAACTTTGTATAGATGGTGAACCAAGAAATGGTTAAAACCCTAACATAGAAGCATGCTCATGCTTAGGAAGCAACTTAAGTGGTTTTACAAGAAATTTTCAAGTTCCAATGCTTGATTTTTATTTGTTTTTTTTTTGAAACATCATAAAACAACTCAATTTTCTATAATAAAGTCCTCCAAGAATACTTCATAGGCCTTGATTTGAGCTTCTTAGTTAGCAAAATAGTGCATTTACTCTTATAGACTCAAACTATTGACTTGAAAGGTACAAAAACTACCTTAGGATACCTATGGAGGTATGTAGGGAGTGATGATATCTCTATCTAGGCTTACCAAGCCTCTATATCTGATTTGGTATCTAACACCACTTTAAACACACACAAGTAAGCTTGTAGATGTGCTTCTTTGGCCTATTCCATATAATGTACCCCTCAAATGTAATACCATGTGTGTTATTCAAGTGTACATGGGAGTTTTGAGATTCATTAAGATCATTTACAACCCATAGTAGTCCATTTTAAGGCATTAAAACCATCATTTATCCCATCAAGTCTTTTAGGAGGGTTTAAAAAGGGTTTTAGGTGCTTACCATCTTAATAATGGTTCATAAAACATTGGGGATTAATCCAAAAATAAATAAATAAACATAGGAGTAGGAATACCCCCATAACATCCTATATGAATCTAAGCTCATGATGCATAGGCATGGGGAGAAGCAACCCAATACATCACCATTTGATGTTAAACCTAACTAGTCTTAATGTACTTGATGATTTTATCTTCAAGATTCCCTCTCTAGCTCAATATTTCACCATGTCCTTGGGCTTAGGAATATTATTGACATAAGTACATATTTATTTTCATCTTCCAAAATCATCTCTTCATGGACTTAATCCTCCTTAATGACATCCACATTCATTGTCAATCCTACTCTATTCATTCCTCTTTCAAACTTGTCCTTATGCTTTCACTAGACAATCATGTCATGGGTCTTAAGGACCAAATCTTAGATTAAGGTTGAAAATATGAATATTTTAGCATGGTTAGTCTTGGAATTCCATTATATATCTGGTATGTACCATTTCAAACACTTATACCCACTCTAACATTCATTCACACCTTCCAAGCTCTTAATGGCCTTAGGAGGTTTGTAGCGTTTTTTTCTTGATTTTTCCTTTGTTTCACCAAATACATGGAATCTGTCACAAATGTTAAACAATTTATATCTATTATATATCCTCCTTTATATTTATGTCAAATTTTAGGAACTGAATCCACTTATAATCATCACTTCCTTTGTTAATGCCCTCACATTAGGCTTATTAGCCCTAAACCATGCACACAATGGTCAAATTATATACTAGGAGGTTTTTAGAGTATTAAAAAATATATAATCTATTATTTAACCTTAATTTGTATTATATTACAAAATTTTGCTAATTTTGGATTGCTGAAACTCTTTTTATCTCAAAAACCTTAATTTAGGGCTTCTCACACCCTACATAGGCTCGAGAGCCTATAAAATTCAATATCTTGAGTTTGGAAAAGGTTAAAATGATAAAATTTCCATAGTGAGGTTTTTTTTATATCATTATACCTTATCCAATGGTTTATAACCCCTTTATCATCTATTCCATGCTCAAAATGATGAAAACTCAATCAACCTATGTTCTTTTAGTGACTGTGTAGGGGTCTAGGTAGACAGTATGGGTTTCTTGAGTTCCAAAAGAGTTTTTTTTACCCTTTATCCTTATTATTTAACACTAAAAATCCATATAAAACTTTTTAATGTATTCCCTTATGCCTTATAATTCTTTAAAAAGGACTATATACCCAAATAGAGTACTCACAGTCATAAAGCAATCTAAACATGCAGGAAACAAGGGTTTTTATGGTGACAAATTACAAACCAAGAGTCTTTTTTTAAACTCATACCAATAATTATTATCTCTCCCATTCATTCCAATAATACATTAATCTCATTCCCATTCCTTGATCAACATGTGAATCTTCTTCAATCATCTAAAACAAGGGTTTCTTAATGGCCAATAGGGTTCTTAACAACTGAGTGTTTCTTTCAATATTATTAAGACATCCAAAAATATTATTAGTTATTATAAATATTTATTCAAAATATAATTCCCTTAGTAAATCAAATACTAACACTATAATCATAAACTCTCCTCTATATCTCTTGGCATTGATCTTTCAAAAAGGGTCTTTTGACTACAAAATAAAGGCATGACTGTAGCAAACTAATCACCACTTTCTTATTCCTATGTAATATTTTACACTATACATTAGGAATGAAAACATACCTTTATCAATAAACACATATATTAAATAAATATTCATCACTCATACTTATATGTTGTGTGTTAAGAATGTATCCTTTACCTTGTTTCTTGACTATACATAGTATTCAGGTTCTCATGGAGACAATGTCTTATATCTCTAAATTTATCTATCTTTATAGTTTATAATTGTATATAAAGGTCTTATAATTATCTTTACATATACAAGGTTCTATGTTATAATTAGTTCCATCTTCATATCTAAATAAACCTCTCCAATACTCCCCTTTCCTATATTAGGAGCTACAGTCCTTAAATAAACTTGTAACTTCACATCAAAGATAACATATATATAGCCTCAAGGCCTTATAAAAGATAAAACATAGTTAATTAGTAACTAAAATATTTCAATAAACATAAAAACCATTTATTTATTATTCAAATTGGATCATTCTATCTACAAAACTATTCATACAAGGATTTCATCAACTTCTTGAGAGGTGCACCAAGTTTTATTACCTTGATCCATGTTACTACTTCTTGGTGATTATTATTATTTCTCTCTCCCTTTGTCTCCTATGCCAAAATTTAATAAAATTAATTCTTTCTCCATTTAAATGTAGGTTTTCTTTGAAGTTACATCCAACTTTTTTTTACAACCAATTCAACATACAAGGTGACTAATCTTGCTTTTTGATTGTTTCTATCTTAATGAATTGTGATGATATAAGTTACAATATTTTTTTCATGACTTCTTAGACATTTAAATAGGGTGTTTTTAATTGTGAATCTTCATTAATATATTAATATTTTATTTTTAGAAGTTGGTGTTTGGAAATTTTAGTGAAGTGGTTGACACATTGTTATCACCTAAAATTTTGGGGTCAATTTTTTTGAGGACATATTCACCTATATATGTATATAAATTTCCCTATATAAATATAATTCACCAGTACCTCTCAAGCTAATTTTGGGTATTTCACCACATACTATCGGGTGACTTTAAGAATTTTTTTGGTGGTTTGTCTTTTAGTTCCCATGAGGGATTCAAGAATCAATAGTTTATAGCAAGGTAGGCAACATTTTTTTTACAATATAATTTTTTAGTACTTTTTAATTTTAATTTAATTTAATGCTCTATAAGTTCCCTATACAAGGATGGGGTAAATGTTGATAGATTACCATCATCCATCCATAGTTTTTTAGTGCTCATCCACAATCTATGAGCATTCATCCATAGTTTGTGTGCATTTATTCATAGATTGGGCATCTACCCACAGTCTGTGGGTGTCCCTCCATAGTCTATGGGCATCTACCCATAGACTGTGGGTATTTTCCCATAATATACCATCATCTATCCATAGTCTATTTGCATCTATATAGTGTATAGGAATCCACCTATAACCTCTTGGCATTCACCCATGACATACTAGCATTAATATATAACCCACTAGCATTCGCTCATACTCATTCTATGGGTAGCCACCATCATTTTTTATTGTTGTCATGATTCTTTATTCATTCATCAAGCATCTTTGTTTGTTAATGAACGTATTCATTTTTCTATTAATCTTCTTTCATCCATAGCTCTATAGACTAGATAATATGACATTTGCTAAAAATATTAAAGCCTCTAGGAAATTTAAAAAATTGAATAGCCTATTATATTATTTTGGATAGACACCAAATAGAGTACAGTATTTTCAATTAACTAATAGTTTTTATTCATTGGCTTGTGTTAAAGTTAAATACTAATTAAAATGTCTTGAACCATTTTATGTGTAGAATCCACTGATAACTCTTTTAATAATTATCTCCATAGGTAGACATACCTAGGCATAAATTTAAAATTCCAAACAAAGGTACTAACTTGTAGAATACCATTATTTTAATTAATTAAATATTCTTTTCAAGATTCAATAATAATGACAAGCTCGACAATAATATTGCATGCAAAACCCATTGATATCACTAAATTGGAAAGAGTTGTGAATGAAACACCAAACATAGGTACTATATTATAAATATTATTAGATTTCATAATTTTTATTTATTTGTACTTTAGTATTGGCATTTATTAAAAATTAATGTCAGACAATTTTTTTGCATGTAGAATTCAATGATAAAAATATTGAAGAAATGTATAACGTTTTTTAATATATACTTTCCTTGAAAGAATCCACTCAGAAAGAAATAAGAAAAATTAAATATGACATCAATACTATTGGTCTCGATGATGAGTTAAAAACACCATATGAGAGATCTACTCACTCAACACATTCTCTAGTTGAAAAAGGCATAAAAGGGGTCACTTAGAAACAAATACCTATTATCCCATTGAATTCAAGGAAACATAGATATCACATCATAATTATTGGTGTTGATGATGAGTTCCCAAAACCAAATGAGATATCTATTGATTCTACTCACACAACACAATCTTTAGATGAGCCTGCTATGCAACAGAAATAATCTTTGGTTCAAATAGGCACAACAAAAAATATGTGGAAGAATAAAAATACATGGACAATTATAAGGTCATTTTAGTATGAGTGGGCATCTAAATTCCCATTTATTGAACCTATGTAGTATAAAAATAGTACTGACACACCAATAGAATGCAAATGCATCATATGTAGTTGGAAACTTGGTAAGGACCACAAAATGTAACTCAAATTGGACACAATTGAAAAAAATTATGGTAAAATATATGAGTTGGTAAAAGACAAAGATGAAACTTTAAAAAAAATAGTGAGATGGAAAAATGAAAAAGAGTGCATACATCAATGTTACACAATAGAGTATCATAATAATCAGAATCATCAATGACAACTCATTGAGAAAGGGGAACAATTTAAACTCAATTTAGAAAGGTTGCTTAGTCTAATTTGCTTGCCAAAAATATACAATTTTCAAATTTATTTCACATTTTAAAAAGAGGAAAACCAATATCTAATTATTCAAATTATAAGATTTTATTTCAGTAGATTGGATTACAAAACATTCCACATTCACATTGGTCTGATACCAGTGCTTGGAAGATGGAAAAATGCCTTGCAATGATTGAAAAGGAGGATTTCAAAGAGAAAGTAAAATCATAAAGGTTCATATCACTATCCATTGATGAGGTAATAGTGGTTTAAAACACACCATGGATAAGCATGCATGTATATACATTTTAGAATCATTCAATGAAACCTCACCTTTTATCTGTACATAAAATGATTGAAAATTGTAATGTAGAAAACCTTTACAAATTGATTATTTTTAATTTGATGGATATTTCTGGAATGATTTACCATGATATAAGTACTAAGTTGGTTTGTGTTGCTGTGGATGGTGTATCAATAATGTAGGGGAATAAAAAAAATTGTGTGTTCACCTGCAAACATCAGTTTTCCCATATATGACTCCAATCCATTGCATGGCACATAAAATGAATCTTTTTTAGAAAATTGTAAGCACATTCAAAAGTGTCACAAAAGTGGAGGAGGTAATCTATGTTTTACATGTGTACATGTCATGTAGTCCAAAAAGGTTTTTAGGGTTTCAAAAATTTACAATTGGAGTGACTAATGGAAAAAAACTATTAAAATATGTAGATACTAGATGGATTTCAATGTATGAACTTGCATGCTAAATATTTGAATAATATCAATCATTGGCTAGTTTTATGTTTAAATATAGGATGGAGTTTGACAAGGCAAGATATTTATTAAACCACTTGATAGATTTCAAAACTTTGCTAACATTATGTGGTATTCTGCCCATGTTAAGGGACATGCATTGTTTGATGAAACATGCACAAGAGAGATTAATATTTATTGTGGACTTTATAAAGTTGAAGAAACATATTTGTTTATCACTTGATATATTATACTACTCATATGAAAGTTTTAAGGGACTAATATTTGAGAGTTGGGAAACATTAACAAATCTAAAGGACCCTCAAAATGATTTGAAATTCAATATTCATGATCATCTATATATTTTTGTTAATGGAAAGGAGATACCATTAAACACTTTCCAAAGATAATCAAATTTAGTTGGATCAAAATTTGAAGAAGTACCTGTAACAAGGGTTCTATATGATAATATCATATGTCACATGTGAATGAAATTGAGAGACATTTCAAAAAGCTTGTCTGCTGAAATTCAAGATCATTGTCAAAGAGATGACTTATTTGAAGCAATGGGCGTGATGAATCCTACATTTTGGAGTGGTGATGGTGAAGAAAAAACAAGTAAATTATTTATCAAATATGTGGGTACTCTCATCCAACAATTTAGTAAGTCTATGGAAATCAATGGAGAGGAAGTTAAGGGTATTTTGAAAAAAAAATTACTTAAAAACCAGTCAAAGCTTTTTGGATTTACAATGGATAAACAGTATCGGTTGTTAACTAAACCAATAGAAATAGGTTCTATTACCAGGCTAGGGAAGAAAATATATCATTGTAGTGTTCTACAAGAAGAGATTAGTGAACATTTTCATTTATATGAATTGTGCCAAATAATAATATTGGGGTCCATAGAAGATGAAAGAATATTGAGTGCATTATGTTTTGTGAAATCAAGGATTCAAAATAGATTGGATAAAAATCTTGAGACATGTTTAAGGTTATATGTTTTAGGTTATGAATTGGATATGTTTCCATATGATAGATTAATTTCAATTTGGAGCAGTCCAACTGAAAGAAGAGGTGTTCCAAATACAACTACAAATGAAACTATAAATGCTAGGGAGACATGCCATACAAATGTTAGTGTTGAAGTATGGGTTACGAAAGGGTTATTTGATATACCTAATTAAAATATCTTCATCATTATATAATAGTATTCTTTATCATTTGTTTACATTGAGTTAAGTTTTTTATTGCAATCTTAGTTGATATGCTCCTTTCTTCAATATTATGCAATTGTATTTTTTAGCATTTTTTAATATTGAAAGTGGAAAAAAATAGTACATGTTCAACATTCTATTTTTTTCTAATTGTTTGACATTTTTTGAATAAATTAAACATTGTTTATAAAAATGAAATTTTAAACAATATTTTAGTATCTTTGATACCAAATTTATTGTAAATTAAAGTAGTAAACATTGCACCAAATTATTACAAAATATGAGTAAGGAATCCATAATTACCAAATATATTTTAATATTATAAAAAATAAGTTTCTAATAGTTAAAAAACATAAGCATAATACAACTCGATGCTTTGATCTCAATCCTCTCTTTTCATTAATTAAATTATAGTATGGAAATTACAAAACAACATTAAACTTATAATAGTCTCATAATCATTGTAGATCATTTTGTACTTCCACTATTTTTTTATTGGTATTAGTAGTGTCTATGCTATCTATGTGGATCAAGATCTAAAAATATTGGAGACATTTCACTACAAAATGAATATTGGCAAGATTACTTCATTCTTCGGCAGTAACATCTCTCACTAAAAGCAATGATGGGTCTGTTTCAGCTTTATTTTAAAACATAACATCAAGATCCAAGCCATTTCTCCAATTATTTTCCTCAATGTATTATTTTGGTTATTTAATAATACAAGTCTTTCCTTGAAAGAAAATACTTTGTGTTTTCTTTAGATTCATGTTAAGGACAACAACTTGGTTCTTCATATTCATATTTTGACTAAAAATGATAAAAAAGTAATTAATTAGTTAAATGTTTTAAAATAAATTTTAATTTTAAAAAAACATAAAAAAATCAGCACAAATTTTTATTTTTATATATTTGTAAGATCCACTAGGCTTTTGTTTAATGCCCATTTGATAGAGTATGTTTGGGCTTCTACATTCAAGTTTTCAAGCCTTTTTAACATGATATCAAGAACATCATCATTAAAGCTATTATTCACAACAACACTTCCTAAAACTATTTGATTGAATAAAATATCAATTTTTGCTAGCTCATGTTCCACCATTGTGTACAATTGATATCATTGACTGTGGTTGTAGAAATGGGCATTTATTTCCTAAATTAATACTTTTGCTTGATGATCTCATGTTTTTAATTCATCAAGGTTCTAAAGAATAAAATCAAGAGCATATGATTTAGTATTATATTTTAATAAATTATAAATGGGAAAAAAGTACGTTGGTCATCTATTTGAGGAATCTCCTGCACAGGACTACCTTTGGTGTTGCTAGGTGGTGAATCAAGTAAATGATGTCATTGTTAAGGATCCATCGGTTCAGATCCATGTATGATATCATGAGGGTTGAAATAATCCATGGGTGTGCCACTATCAATTCCTATATACTCTTCATCTAGATCAATATTATGAAGAACTAAAGTCCTAGTCGCACTGTGAAAACCATGAATTGAAAAGTTAGGAAACTCAGACATTGGAACCTAAACCATGGCACCAATTTGAGATGCGACAAAAAGATGTTTCCCAATACCAGTAGTTAAAGGGCCATGATGCGGTGGTGGTGATGGTGGGATTTTTTTTCTTGGATAAGAATGAGCTGAAAATAGGAATTAAAATTAATTAAATGACCAATTAAAAAAATCTAATATAATATTAGCATTTAAGAAAAAATATATATTTACTGCACCTTGCTATTTTTGTTATTGCTATTGTTTATATTGTTGTTGGGGAACTCCTGAATTTCTATCAAACCTAATTGGTGTTTGTAATATGGAATGTGTAGGATCCACTATATATATATATATATATATATATATATATATAAGAGTTAAAATATTACAATGATAAAATAATTTTCAATAAAACTAAATTAGTTTATGAATGTATATTGGTAACATGAGTGGAGTGTTGTGTAGGTGCCAGAGGTGTAATCAAATTCTGAATTCACTTTCTTCTTATCAATTACTACTCACACATCTATGGAATTGATTCAGCATCACCTTCCATCTCTATTTCTACTGAGGCCTCAAGAGGTTGACATCTTTTACTTATAACATTTCTTCTGGTAATCATTTCATATAATTTTTTTTGTAATAAGATGTTTTATTTAAAATGAACTAGATTGATATTTATGTATTTATTTTAAATAGATATACAAATCAAAGAGTCAAATAACTACTCAAACTAAACTCCTATGCTTCAAGGGAGAGCATATTGACAAATAGTTTGGGATTGAGGGTAGAAAGAATAGAGAATGCTTATAAATCTAAAATTGCTTCATAGCACTGTGTAATAATATAATTATAACAAGAAAAATAAGTATTTTCATTATGAAGAGCATAATTTAAATCATCTTTGATTATACTAGAAATAAAACTACACCAATTCAATGGTTGAGTACCCAGATTATGAAGAATATAAACAAGAGCCCAGAATGGAAGATTGGATGGTATACCCTATAAAAAAAATTACTTGGAAAAGTTCAATAATTCCCAAAAGAAAAGGTTTTTAACACATTCAATTTTTATTTCTCTTTTACCATGGCATTTAGGATCTATAAAAAAAATTACCAGGTTAGAACAAAAGAAGTAAAACTATTCAAAAACTAGTAATTATAAATTTAACAATACATACCATCCACTTGCAATAAGTAATGGGAATCTAAATAATTTTTGTCATCATCATTCAGAAACACCTTTGCAGTGACCAAGTCCCCATTATTTCAAGGTAGACCTATTAGTCCCTCAATATCTTGGTCACCCATCATTGGAAGGTAGACTTGTCAGTTTCTCAATATCCTTTGGATGTATTCCAAATGAAATATTCTAGGAGTCCAAGTTGATGTGAAATGTGGAAGAAGAAGTATCAAATATTTATAATAGAACATTGAGAAAAGGAATATCTTTGCCATAATGGGTCATTTAGTTAGTGTTTTTAAACTTGAAAGGCTCCACCTAATCATTGTATGTGTCTAGTTGTTGCAGAAGGCTTTAGATGATAGTGCATGACAAATTATAGAAAGTGAGTTTGGGGGTTCTAATTACCCCTATACCAACACCAAAATAGGTCTAAGAAATGAAATCCATGGAATAAAAAAGGGTTTTTTAAGTCAGGAGTGGTACTTTGGGAAAAAAAGAAAATTTTAAAACTCAACAGAAGAGGCTAAAATGGTAAAATGTGCAAAATGAGCTATGTTTCTTATATTTATAGGCCTTTTAGGTCATAAATGGTAGCCACTTGTATATTATAGGTGTTCATTAGAGACACCAGTATCACAACCAAGACATCACATCATATTTGATCAAATATCAATGTACATGATTGACACATGCACACATAACATGCATTTATCTGACACATAAAAACACCACAGGTATTCATCCATCATATAGGCATTCATATACCATTAGGTGCTATCATTAAACATATACCTAACCCTATTAGGCATGTGTCTGGGTCTACACACTAACACAAGTGTGCATCTAATCTAAATAGGAATATATCTAATATACACACTGACACAATCATCTATCCAATCTACACATTGACACATGTGTGCATTTAATCTAAACATGCATTCATCCAATTCAAATAAGTGTTCATCTAAATTCAAATATGAATTAATCCAATCTAAACACATGTCAATCCAATCTACATAGGCATGCATCTTAAATACATAGGTATTTATCTAGGTATGAACAAGCATTTGACCAATCCAAATAGTCATTTCTCTAACTCACATAGGCATGCATTTGATCAAACATAGGCATTCATCTAATCTCTACAAGCATTCATTTGAAACCAAACAAGTGTTTGACTAATATAAATATAATTTCATCCAATTTTCATAAGCTTTCATCCAATCCACATAATTTTGCACTTGATTAAAATAGGCATTCACTTGGTTACACAAGTGTTTATCTAATTGCACAGGTTTTCATGTAACTTACATAGGCATATGTCTGATCTATGTAGGTGCTCATTTATATCTATGTAGGCATGTGTCTCATTTATAGAGGCTTTCATCTAGTATACATAACCACTCACTTGTAATTATTCTATCATTCATCTATTTTCTGGCATTCATCGATGATTGTAAGCTTTACATGATTCACCATCTCGCATCATCCGATTTGCCTTTACAATGATTTAGCTTCCAACCTAATTCACCACCATTGTGAATCAGATTCACCTTGGGACCTCCATGGATTTTTATATAGGGCCTACTAAAATGAACCCTACCTTTCAAAATACTTCCATTTACCTAGCCACCTTAGACCTTGGTTATACTCTCCTAGGCTATTTCAAATATTTGAATTTTCAAATTATTAGTTTTGGATGGAAAACTATAAACACCCTAAAAAATTAACCTATGACCCCTAGGGACTCTAAATGTCCTCAATTACATTAATAGACCTTGAAAGGTCTCTTGACACACACTAACACACCAAAATTGACCAATTTTGACTCCTTAGGACCAAAGTACAAAATTAATGTCTTCTTTCCTTGATGCTCTTACATCATACTCCCCAGGAGGAAGAAAAATTGAACCTCCAAATTTATTTCTTACTTTCCAACTAGTTCTTTGAGGATATTTCATATTCACATGATTGTTATTCTTCATTCCTTATTCATTCGTGCTTGAAAAACTCTTGTTTGTGCTCTTCTTGGCTTTGTCTAGTCTTCTTATCCATGAATTTTCCATCTGTATGAATTTTCCATCTTATTTTATACATTTACCACTTGTTCCATGTGTATTTTTCATTTATCATACTTATTTGCAACCAACTTGTGTGCATTTATCTTCCTCATGCTTGCTTCATGGCTTGTTTTCTCATAAATCTCACATGATTCTTACTTTTTGAGTGATTTTTGTTCCTTAATAATGATGTAAATTATTATTTAGGATCTATTATCCTCTAATTAATCTCAAAATTTATCATTTTCTTCATCATATTCTCTTGTTCTCCCTCTACTTCACATTCTTTCACATTTTGATGTTCTTTCCTCTCATCTTGCTAACTATGAAAGAGCAACTTCTTGTTCCACTCATCCTCATCATAGTAAAATATGATTTGACCAATCATTGAATATCCATATCCATGCTTAGAAATTATAAACTTAGAATAAGCTTTCCCAAATGAATAACTCACCTTTTTCACTTTGTCATACTCCATTTGCTTTCCAACTAGCTTGCTTCTTTGCATCTTTGTTTGCACACCTTCTTGTGCTTCTCTTTGATTATACTTATTTGTTATTTCCTTTATCTTTCCTTATTGTAAGTCATATTTTTTAATCCCCTTTTATGGAATAAAAATGGTCTTCTAACATCCTCAACTCCTCTTGCAACTTGAATGCATCCATTTCTTCCAAATCCTCATCAAACTTAGATTCATATTGCTCTTTACTCACTTGGGAAACTTATTGCACATCTTATCCTTAGACTCCATCATTGGTGAGACTAATTTTTTTTTAGCTTTATATACTATGCATGGCAATGCATCATAATATTCCTATTTTTGTTCATCTTCATCGTGTGAAATGTCTTCAATCTCCTTGACTTTGTCTTCTTCAAGAGACTCTCTTTCTTTGTCATCCTTTTGCCACTTGATGGGTGACATTATTGGCCCATTATTCATCAAATTTGAGGCCTTATGATTGACCTTAACCAAATATTTCTTCATACCTTCATACATAAACTTAAAATAAATGTTATCATACAAAATTAGAGACTACATAGTCTCTTTGAATGTCTTTCATATAGACATCATCCATCTCTTCTTGTCTTCACCCTCATGTGCTCTTTTTGGAACTTATATCTTCTTCTTGTTCTCTTTAATTATAACTCTCTTCTATAACTCTCTAATTTTTTTCTCACTTATAAACAACTCTCTTCACATGCCTTTTTAGGATGCTCTCTTTTTCTTCCTCTCATCTTTCAAGACACTCATATTGTGCCTTCTTCTCACAAGTGACTCTAGTGGCCACTTTACATTTCTTATCAAATTACAGAAAATCCATTGGATTTATTGTTCTCTTATGAGACTCATCATGATCTCTATCCTCTCTATACCTTTCCCCAATTCTCTTCTTATGTATTCTACTTCTCTTTCTATATCCATCTTCTCCATTTCTTGTTTTCTATGACTATCTAAACCTTCCTCTTATAAAGTGTATCAACCTTACCTCTTAGAACTATTTTGGGAATTTCCTCTTATTTTATTCCTCTATCTAAGATCTCTTCTTAACCCCATTGAATCTCTTGTGGAGTATTTTCTTCCTCTCTTCTCTCTTGGAGCTTCAATACTCTCTTTTCCTCTCTATTTTTTCTAGTCTTCTCTTGACTAGCTTCTTGTACTTCTCAAAGAACTTGGGTTTCTATATATTATCTTTATCAAAATTATATGCATTTATTCTTACCTCAATATATCATACCTACAATACACTTCTTCTCCCTCAATACCCTACAAGGTTATCCCTCATACATATCTCCTAGCATGTTATCTTTGTCTCAAATTAACAATCTTGAACAATTAAAAATAAATGAAACCAAAAATAACCTTGATATGATACCAAATGATGAAGAGTAATTGGGATAAGAAACCCATTACATCACCATTTGATGCTAAACCCAATTGGTCTCACTGTACTTGATGATTTGATCTTCAAGATTCCCTCTCTAGCTCAATCTTTTATTGTGTCCTTGGGCTTAATAATATTGTTGACATAAGTACATATTTATTTTAATCTTATAAAATAATGTCTTAGTGTAATTAAACATCCTTAATGACATTCACATTCATTTTAAATCCTACTCTATTCATCCCTCTTTCAAAATTATCATTATGCTTTCACTAGACAATCATCTCTTGGGTCTCAAGCACCAAATCTTAGATTAAGGTTTTAACTAATAAATATTATAGAATATATAATATTTTAATTCCATTAAATATCTGATATGTACCATTTCAAACACTTAGACCCAATCTAACATTCATTCACACCTTCCAAGCTCTCAATGGCCTTAAGAGGCTTGTAGCCTTTTTTTCTAATTTTTCCTTTGTTTCACAAAATACATGAACTCCCTTGAAAATTTTAGACCATTTATATTTAAAATATAGCATATTTTATATGTATGCCAAAATTTAAGAATTTAATCCACTTATAACCATCATTTCCTTTGTTAATGCCCCCACATTAGGCCTATCAGCCCTAAACCATGCACACAATGTTCAAATTCCATCCTAAGACATCCATTTAGTAATTAAAAATATATAATATATTATTTAACATTAATTTTTATAATATTATAAAATTTCACAAATTTTGGATGGTTGAAACTCTTTTTATCTCAAAAACCCTAATTTAGGCCTTTTAACACCCTACATAGGTCTGAGAGCCTATAAAATTCAATATATTGAGTTTGGAAAAGATTAAAATGATAAAATTTACATATTGAGGTATTTTTTAGAGACTTATACCTTATAAAATGGTTTATAAACCCTTTCTCATCTATTCTATACTCAAAACAATGAAAACTTAGTCAAGCTATGTTCTTTTAGTAACTGTACAATGGTGTAGGTAGATAATAGGGGTTTCTTGAGTTAACAAAGAGTTGTATTACCATTTATCCTTATTATTTAACATGAAAAATTCCTTCTCCATTATGCCTTATTAATATTTTTTAAATACTATATACCCAAACAGAGTACTCACAGTCACAAAGCAATAATAAACATGCAAGACATAGGGTTTTTATGGTGACAACTTATAAACTAGGGATATATTATTTAATTTAATTCCTAGTGATTATTATCTCTTCCATTCATTCCAATAATACATAAATATAATTCCCATTCCTTTATTAACATGTGAATCTTATTCAATCCTCTAAAATAGGGGTTTCTTAGTGGTAAACAGGGTTCTTAACAGCTAAGTGCTTATTTCAATCTTCTCAAGACCTCCAAAAATATTATTTGGTATTATAAATATTTATTAAAAATATAAATCCATTGTTAAATAAAATACCAACACTCTCATCATAAACTCTCCTCTATATCTCTTGACATTGATCTTTCAAATAGGGTATTTTGACTACAAAATAGAGGCATGATTGTAGCAAACCAATCACCACTTTCTTATGGTTGTGTATTGGTTTCAACTATCCATTAGGAATGAAAATTGATATTTATAAATAAAAACTTTTATTAACTAACCATTTCTCACTCATACTAATATTTTTTGTGTTAATAATTGAGTCTTTACCTTGTTTCTTAACTAAATCATAGTCTTCAAGTTCTCCTGGAGACAATGTCTTATATCTCTGAATTTCTCCATCTTCACAGGTTCTAAAATTCATATAAAGTTATAAGAATTATAATTATATATTCAAGGTTATATGTTATAATTAGTTCCATCTTCATATATAAATAAAAATCTCCAATACTCTTCTTTCCTAAACTGAGAGTTACAGTCCTTAAATAAACCTACAACTTCACATCAAAGATATATATATATATATATATATATATATATATATATATATATATATATATATATAAACTAAAGGCCCTATAAATCACAACACATAGTTCAGTAGCAACTAAAATCTTACAAGAAACATAAAAACCATTTCTTTATCATTCAAATTGGATCATTATGTCTACAAAACTATTCATACAAGGATTTCATTAACTTCTTGAGAGGCACACCATGTTTTATTACCTTTTTCCCTGTTACTACTTCTTGGATACTCTTATAAACTCTCTCTCTGTCTTCCTCTCCTACATCAACCTTTGCCTTAAATTACTTCTTTCTTGATTTAAATGTAGGTTTTCTTTGAAGTTACATCCAACTTATTTTAACAACCAACTCAATGTACAAGGTGACTAATCTTGCTTTTTGATTATTTATATATTAATGAATTATGATTATATAAGTTCCAATATTTCTTTCACGACTTTTTAGACCTTGTAAAAGACTTCCATTCACCTATCCATCTTAGACCTTGGTTATACTCTCCTAGGCTATTTTCAAATATTTGAATTTTCAAATGATTAGTTTTGGAGGGAAAACTCCAAACACCATCAAAACTTAACCTATGACCCCTAAGGACTCTAATTGTCATCAATTACATGAATAAGCCTTGAAAGGTCTCTTTACACACACTAATACTCCAAACTTGACCAATTTTTACTCTTTAGGACCAAAATACAAAATTAATGTATTATTGACTTGATATTCATGCATCAGCTCCCATGCAAACCCTTTGTACACTTCGAAGCAGAAGAATATGAATTCTAAGCTCTTTCACAAGATAAAAATAGCATTTGTTGAGACCTCCAGTCTTAGGGATGATTCATATAGGTATGGGGGTGAAATTTTAAAATAGTGCCAAGGACTTGAGTTTAGAGACCCTCTATATCATACCTAGTTACCTTTTATCACCATGAAACTCCTCTGAGGCATTATGAGCAATCAAAACTAGCCTCTTGGGCTACTTGAATATATGAGTCTTGAGAATAATTTTTAGTGAGAAAAATACCCCTTAGACTATGAACATTGGTTTCAATAATCTTCATGGTGTCTAAAACATCCCTACTCATGTTTGAATATGTTTTTTTATTGCATTTTCAAGTTTCATGGGCTCAAGACTCTAGTCTCAATGGCTATATCAATCTTTTGAGGGTTTTAGGTTTGTAGTCCTCTTTTAGCCCTCATTTTTGATTTTTACCTTTTCATTCTTAAATATGAACTCCAATTTTATTGATAATATTTTCCATGTTTTAGACCACCTTCAAAGGTAATACTAACTTTGATTTACCTAGACATTAATCTTCTTCAATTATGTCTTCAAACAAGCCTATAAGTCTCTACATAGGTATCATGACTCCACTTTGAGAATAGACCCTTACCTATTTGTTTTTATCACCTTTATAGTCTTAGATAGTTCTATATAACTATATTTATCTCTTTCTCACCCTTATATAATGTCTTTGAACTCACATGGCATCTACAATATTTTTTCCTCCTTATTCTCAGACACAAGTTTGTGTATGAGATTTTGGGCCTATAGGTCTCTTTAGTGACATTAGTCATCTTAATGTTATTTTGACCCTCATATATCATAATTTTTTTCATTGATTTATGTTTTATTTCATACCTATATTGAATCATGCTATTTTCATGTACTATTCTTCATGTGAATAATTGAATTTTAGATCAAAATGAGGATTTATAATTTTGATTCCTTGCCACTCTATGATTATATCAACTCATGTCCATTTCTTTATCATGCCTTCAATATCCCTATGGAACTTCTACTAACACTATGCAGTTTAAAGCTTACCCAATTACTTATACAAGCCTATGGCTGAGGTCATTTCATGTACAAGGATCATGTATGAAGATTGGAGCTTATATACTCACTCATTATATTCACACTAATGATGTGAGGTTTATAAAGGTTAGATGAGTGTTTATATGCCAACACAAGGTCTTTATCTTACTTGAACATATTTAATATGAGTTTTATGATCCATGAATGTCCACCGACATGTTTGTAGACCTCTAGGTGAATAAAATTTATCCCAATTTTTGTTTAAGTGTATATGTGAATCCTACTCTTGTTCACTTAGACATCCAATTTTTTTTATTTTATCTCTCATTCCATCATTGCCTTTTTCATTTCTATTTGGGGCCATGTTTGGAAATTAGTCTTGTAGGAAACCATTCATCTACTATACCATGCCTCTAAAGAGTGAGAACCATTCCACCATGGGTTGTCTACAAGGAAACCACTTTTCAAAGAGAATTCACATGGATTTTATGAAAATGAATTTTTTTTCCATGAATAATGAGGCACTTTAGAACTTTTGAGGATTAAAATACTCAATATATAATTAAAATGATTCTAGTTAGAGTGTTTATGTTTGAACATACTTGAGGCACCAGTTTTATTGATAATAATATCTCATTTAGTTGAGTTTATTGATGAGACTAACATTATAGTGACCAATTTGATCCCTAAAATCACCTCACAAAATCTATTTTCTTCATCAAACTTAAAAGTGAATAAACAAAGGTAAATCTAGACCATGTTTGGATGAACAAGACATAATGACCTCGTTACACTCTTAATGATTGTTCAAAAATGGAGAGACACAAATATTATGACTATGGTGATAAATTTTAAGATAATTATGACCCCCACCTTTGGTAAAAATATCAAATCCCAAATCTTGTTGTATTATATAGAATGATCACATGAAATTTGCCTTTGTGATCTTGCTAAGGGAGTGATGGGAGAGAGAGTGTGTTTTTTACCTTTATGATATCTTTAATTTCATTAAAATAATGGATTTGACCTATGTAAAATTAATACACACTCCTAAACCATTTTCACATGTAAATGAATCTTCTAATTTTGTATAAGTGCCTATAACTACCTACAAAAGAATGATTCTCTCAATTTGGATGTTGAACCTAAAAAACTAACATCATCTAACATTCATGAACTATGTCCAATTTAGATAACTTATTAAAAATATTTGACAAGTATTTTTTATGGATATTTTATCTTTTTTGGATCATCTAACATTCATGACATATGTCCAATTTAGATAACTTATTAAAAATATTTGACAAGTCTTTTATATGGATATTTTATCTTTGTTGGCTTTTACAAATATTGGAGTTAGTTATATGCACTTTTCTCTTTAACTTCCTTTACCTTAAACTTTGAAAATAAACCTTAACATCTTTATACATATGTGAAATATTCATGTAATTTGATGGAGGGGTATAATTAATTTAATATTAACCTATGAACATTTGACATCATTTGACTCCATCTTTTCATGTTCACCTTATGACTAGAATAACATAAGACAAATACAAACCACTACCTTAATCTTGTCAATAACCTTAACTTGTAATAAAAAGACCTCAACAAGACCATTTTAATACCTCAAAAGGAATGGAATGGTTATAAAACATTAAGATTCAAGTTTTTGATGAACTTGGTCTGTGGTATCCAAAATTTGGCTAACATTTCCTCTTGCAACAAATTTAGTTTCTTCTTCGACTCCTCCAACTGGTAGTGCCACATCAACACCATTATTTGAAATGATTATATATTTGAATGCTTATTTAATATGTAGTTTTAGTTCCTAATCTAATTATTATACATATATATTGTATTTTTACTAGAGATTTCAAGTTCATATATTTCCATTGTGCATGCATCTTTTTCGTGATCTTGAGCCTTTGGCTATATTTTTGGACTTGTAAATTTAGGTGAAGCTTGAAGAGATGAGGTCTTCCCATCCCAAGATTATAAATATATGTAACCTCCATGTCCCAAAGAGATGAGAATTTTGGCTATTCAAACTAATAGGAAATTTGAAAGAGTTATGCTTGACTTTGTCTTTATGTGTAAATATTGATTCTTATTCAATTACATGGATTAGTTGAGATGTTATATTATTCTAGTAATTATTTTTTAAATTTGTGTATGAGTTATCCATTTTAAATATAGTAATTCATTTTAAGTTGTAATATATTTGAATATATTTGAGATGCCAACCATAATTATTATTGAAGACGTGCAATAATAGTATAATAACTGGGCAACCTTTAACTCTGCATGCTTAAGTGTACAATATTTGATTATTAGTGTGTTATAACAACTTTGACACTTTGGATTTTCCACATAAGCATTATATACTTTGGCAATCATAATTGGGCATTTTACATTTATGCACCATGAAATTTTACTTTACCTTGAAGTCACTATTAGGTGATAAGTTGAAGGGCATTGTAATACCTTAGAGCTATCTCTTAGGATATACCTTTTAAACATGCACAAGAGTGGATTTATCCTTTAAGGTATCTCCTAGGAGATACCTTCACATTACCTATGAATATATTACAAGCCCCTTGAAGTCATCTCATAGAATATACCTCAAAGGGTGTTATCATACATTCAAGGGGACACTGAAGGTATCTCCCAAAATGCATGAGTGGAATTTTCCTTCGCCTTGAAAGCACTATTGGGTGACAAATTGAAAGGCCTTATAATATCTTAAAGGTATCTCCTAAGAGGTACCATTTAAACATGTACCAGAGTGGATTTCTCCTTCAAGCTATCTCATAGGATATACCTTAAATTTACCCACTAAGGTATTGCAAGGCCCTTAAATGCATCTCATAGGAGATATATCAAATGGAATTATCATACATTTAAGGGGACATTGAAGTAGACACCTTTAACACGCACAAAATTATAATTTACTTTACCTTGAAGGCACTAATAGGTTATACCTTGAAAGGTCTTGTAATACCTTCAAAGTATCTCTTAAGATATACCTTGAGTGGAATTGTACATTTGGACTATGTGCTTCATTGATTCAACTAATCGTACTGATGATGAATTTGAGTCTTTATGACTTGAGCATGTACTTTAATAGTATAACTAAGTTGAATTCAAATATTAAGCAAGCTCAAGGAATGAACCTTATGAAAAATCCTTGGTATTATGGTTATGATAATTATACAACCTTTCATTACCACATTATTACTATGTTGTTATAAATTAAGTAGGATTAAATGCTTTCTTATGAATTGAGGATCAACCTTGAGATGTTTATATTTTATTAGAGCATCACCATATTAATTATTAACATCGTTAAAAAATTACACAATAATTTAACTATAATACCATATCAAACTTAGGCACTTCCACTATCACCAATAAATCAAATTTTAGATAGTGAAATTTTATGTGCAAGTTGGGGTGGAAAACCCCTTGTAGTTCTAGAATAATAACTGGTAGTTGAATTTTACTATGGTAGGTAATCTAGTTGCTCAAATGTTTTTTGTAAGAGAAATCAATGTTGTTATTATGATATCTCTATAAATGTTCCTTATAATAATATAATATAGTTATTAATATGGTTTTTATAGGTTTTTTGGTGATATGCCTTATAGATTTTTATTCTTAAGTGAGGCCTTTTTTTCATATGGTGTGTTTATTGGGAATCATTACCTCCAACCCTGATATCAATAAAAAAAACATGTAAGTCATGGAATCAAAAGGCATTTCCTATTTAAAATGGATGAATGTGACTAACTGAGTCATATCAACTGATTCAATTACTATTTCAATCAATAGATCTAATCAAGGGAATTTATGCACTTGAATGCAATAATATTTGAAGGGAAATATTAATTCAATTAACATAATGTGATGCTCAATTTATATGACCTAGTAAACATGATGAGCATGCATTTAAACTAGCTAGTTACTTGGATTATGAACGTGCCGAAAAAATATCTTTAGACAACTCTAATATTAAAATATTATGGCTCTAGTTTAATCTATTATACTTTACCATCCTACAACATTTGTTTAGAAATGGATAATTTTATTTAATTGAAATCATATATCAAATGGATATGTAAATTCCCAAATTATTGTTATTAAAGTAGGCTTTAGTTATCGGATGGTTGAGATAACAAATGATGCATTGAGCTTGGAGATATTATCATGTTGGGATAAGATACGTATTTATAAAGAAAATTATTTCACTTGGTTAGTAATTTAGAATCATATCCTCACTCAGGATCTATTGTTAAAATTGGTTTTGTGGGCCCTTCCCATTGTAATATTTATAAATTTAAGGAATAAAATACAAATCACTTGATTTATATTTTCCCCTTTGATGCTTGGTGTTGGGCATGGCTATTTTTTAAGATTGAATTGTCTTGGGATTATACCTCCTCATTATTTAATGCATTTTCCTCTTGGCCAATTAGGGATTGTAAAAAATCATTTTTTGGACTTTGGAGAGTCAGTCTAGCTATTCTGGTGTGGACAATTTGTAAGGAGAGAAATCATCTTATTTTTGAAGGTAAGCAGTGATCTCTTGCTTAAATTTTAAAAGAACTATAGGTTTATATCTTAGAGGTCATTTATTCTCAAATTATATGTAAAAATTTTTATCTTTCAGCGTGGGATATGAGAATGTGTGGAAAATGGAGGTTAATTATTTAACCACTCATTAATGAGTCAATAGTAAATTTAGGTAAAATTATAAGAAAGGATAAAACTTCTTTGCTCTCCCCTAATCCAAGGTGGTTTAAAATTAATTTTTATGGAGCCTCAAGAGGTAATCTAAGTGCTTCTAGAGTAGATTGTATAATAAGGGATTGTAGTGGCTCTATCATCAGAGTTGTCTCTAAGAAGCTCTCAAATGGCATGAATAATGAAGCTAAAGTGTAGGATATTATAATAGGTCTTGATTTGGTGATGGAGTGAAAAATTAAGAAGCTTATAATTGAATTAGATTCTCAAATCCTAACTTATACTCTAAAAAATAAGTTAATAACCTCTTATAAATTAGATAACATTTTAGTTAAATCCCGGGAAAGCCTAGATAGTGTTTTGTTTTGAGATTGAAAACATTGCTTTGGGAAAGAAAGGAGTGGGTGAAGGTTGTTAAGTTCTTAGCTAAGATGGTGGTTTGAGACAAGGGAAAAATACCTCCTTAGTTGGTTAGGGTTCCATGGTAAGTGGTGAACTCAATGATGTAAGGTAAGCTAGATAGTAATTAATCCATAGTATTTATTGGTTGCATAAAACTAAAGCTCTAAGAAGTGGTGGATAAGTGTCTGTGTGGTAAGGATTATTCAAATGGTGGTGGCTCCCTTGTTATAGAAATAATAGAGGCTAATAAGGATGAAAATATTTGAATATTGTGAGTTTATAGATTCTAGTATTTGGTGATTACTTATTTGGTTTATCTATTTTCTCTAGTAGTATAGATTGCAACCTTGTTATCCCTTGTAGTATACAAGTTTATTAGACTCATCAATTTATTGACTTTGCCTCAAGTTTGGTAGAAATCTTAGATAAGTATTTTTTAAATCTATGAGTTGATAGTTTCTTTTTATATACTTTTTAAATATATTCTTTGAGTAGGAGAACCATTTAACCTTGATAATTATCTAATAAAAAGTAAAACTTCACTTGAAAGTATTGGTTAGTGGGGCTACTCGAATAAGATTTTCACATCTGATGAGAACATAATCTATATTAATTATCCTAAAGTATTAATTTCTATGAACATGTGTTTGATGTCAAGTGAAACTGACCACATTGAATTTAATCTCATGCATTAAACATATATATTTAATTATGAATCAATGCTATAATTACTCTAATCAAATTATCTGGTACTTAATCTCACCATATTCCAAGTAGAGTAATCATTTACACATCAATGGGTTATTTTGAGGTTATAAAATGGTCCTTTTGGTTTGCCTGGGTGATTATCTATAATTTTTTAGATATGAAACTATTCAATATATTGGTTACTAAGATTATTTTAATATAGTTATTAAAAAATGTCACCTTTACTCTAATATTCACCATTTGGTTCCCTATTGGTTTTCCATGCACAATAAAATAAATAATAATAAATAGTGGTAAAAATATTAATCTATGCCATTTCATAACAATAATCTAGGTCTCTCTGAATATCAATAATTTCATAACATAAAGTGATAAATAATGAATAAAAGGGCCATGTCAAGACAAACAAATAACACATTTCCATATATAGTAAAAAATACATTAAATAGATTAAATACCTGATAAAAGGATCTATAGAAATGATAGTATAAAATGGGGTCAACACTTCCACCACTACCACCATAGTACACTTAATAGTACATAATTTTTTTTTCAACTTTTTAATGGGAGAGAAAATAATGGAAAAATAAAATATTTAAAATTAACCCTAATTTAGACAAATGCAAGACTTTTTAAGTATTATTTATTTAAATTTATATTATATAATATTATATTACATTATATAATACATATTCCCTAAACCCATAGAGGTTGATATGAGTAAACCTCTTCCATGGGGATATGATAAATTTTACATATAGACATAAATACATCACACACACACACACACACACACACACACACACACACACACACACACACACACACACACATGTATGCATCTATCGTGTGTGTGTGTGTGTGTGTGTGTGTGTGTGTGTGTGTGTGTGTGTATCATGTATCATATATGTATGTAAGTGTATATATGTATTATGATATATATTATAATAGTTATATGATAACTAATTACATTATATATGCATATATACACTTACATGCATACATGATACATGATATATATCTGTGTGTGTGTGTGTGTGTGTGTGTGTGTGTGTGTATGTGTGTGTGTGTGTGTGTGTGTGTGTGTGTGTGTGATGTATCATGTATGTATGTAAGTGTATATATGCATATATAATATAATTAGTTAGCATATAACTATTATAGTATATATCATAACATTTTTATATATTAAACATTAATTATATAATATATATGTACATATAGTTTATAAATCAATATTATCTATTATATATTTTAGTATAATTTCTTTAAATTTATAATATATAATATTATATTACATTATTGAATATATATTCCCCAAACATATTATAGAGGTTGATATGAGTAAACCTCTTCCATAGAGATATGATGAGAATGCATATTGTGATTTGCAACATGGCCAAAGGCATTCCACTAATAGATGAAAAATTATAGAAGTTCAAATATAGAAATAGAAGTTGGAACTTTAGAACTGAAGGTAATGATTTAGAAATAAAAATCTCTTTCATAATAATTGGAGTTTCATCCACATATTTTGGAGATGTAAAATTAATAGTATCTTTAGGAGAAACAAGTGGTAGTGGTATACTTGAGAATGCATCATCACTAGGTATAGTAGGCATTTATGGAATAGGTGGTGTCTATGCAACATATATTTCCACTTCAAATTTATATATAAGTTTAAACCCAAAATTCCTCTTTATCACTTCTAATTTTTTTATTGTCATTGTAACAAAATCAATTTCTCCATTGCAATCACCAAGACAAACCCTAATCAGCCACAATTGACCTCCTTATCTAATGAATATAGAATCCCCCTAATTAAAACCAAGGGAGTTATAGTTTTGATGTAGAGTTAATGTGCTAAGAGGATATAATATATTTACATGAAGAATGAAAGTCATCATAGACTAAATCATTGTATGGTGATTCAGATATCGATAAGTTAGTGCCAAAAATTACTATATATAAACTATATTATATGTTAATATAGTTTATTAATAAATATTATATATTATATATTTTAGTATAATTAGTTTAAATTTATAATATATAATATTATACTATTTAATATATATTCCCCACACCTATTATATAGGTTAATATGAGTAAACCTCTTGCACTAGGATATGATGAGAATGCATATTGTGATTTGTAACATGGCCATAGGCATTCCACTAACAGATGTAAAATTACAGTTGTTCAAATAAAGGAATAAAAGTTGAAAATTTGGAACTGATGATAATGATTTCAAAATAATAGGCTCTTGCATAATAAGTGGATTTTTATCTACATATTTTGGATATGTAACATTAAAAACATAATTTTGAAGAAACAAATGGTGGTGGTATACTTGATAATGCATCATCACTAGGCATAGTAGGCATACATGGAATAGATGGTGTCTTTGAAACATATATGTCAACTTCAAATTTATATCTAATTTATAAACCCAAAATTCCTCTTTGTTTCTTCTAATTTTTTGGCACCATTGGAACAAAATCAATTTCTCCATTACAATCACCAAGACTTAATCAACCATAATTGAGATCATTATCTAGCTAGTATAAAATCCCTCTGATCAAAACCAAAGGATTTGAAATTTTGATGTATAGATAATGTACCAAGAGGTTATAATATATTTACATGAAGATTTCAATCCATCGTAGACTAAAACATTACATGGTGATTCAGATCCCGATCCCAATGAGTTTGCACCCAAAATTACTTAATGTGAACCATATTATATGTTAATATAGTTTATAAATCAATATTATATATTATATATTTTAGTATAATTACTTTAATTTATATTATATAATATAATATTATATTACATTATTTAATATATATTCCCTATACCTATTATAGAGGTTGATATGAGTAAACCTCCTCCACAGGGATATGATGTCAATGCAAATTATGATTTGCAACATGGCCATAGGCATTCCAATAACATATGCAAAATTATAAAAGTTCAAATATAAAAATAGAAGTTGGAACTTTGGAACCAACAATAATGATTTATAAATAATAGGCTCTTTCATAATAAGTGGAGTTTAATCCACATACTTTGGAGATGTAACATCAATAGTATATTTATGAGAAATGAGTGGTGCTGGTATACTTGAGAATGCATCATCACTAGGCATAGTAGGCATACATGGAATAGATGGTGTCTTTGCAACATATATGTCAAATTCATATTTATATCCAATTTTTAAACCTAAAATTTCTCTTTGTCACTTATATTTTTTAGTGGCATTATAACAAAATTAATTTCTCCATTGAAATCACCAAGACAAACCCTAATCAGTCACAATTGATCTCCTTATCTAGCGAATATAGAAACCCCCTAATAAAAACTAAAAGAGTTACAATTTTTATGTAGAGATAATGTGTTAAGAGGCTATAATATATTTATAGGAAGAATACAATCCATTTTAGACTAAAGCATTGCATGATGGTTCAGATCCTAATAGGTTTGATCTCATAATTACTTAATGTGAATTATATTATATATTTTATTATAATTAATTTAAATTTATAATATATAATATTATAATACTATATTAAATTATTTAATATCTATTTCCCACACCTATTATATAAGTTGATATGAGTACATATATTCCATGAGGATAAGATGAGAATGAATATTGTGATTTTCAATATGGCCATAGACATTCTACTAACAAATGAAAAATTACAAAAGTTGAAAAATAGAAATAGAAGTTAAAACTTTGGAATCGATGGTAATCATTTAAAAATAATAGGATTTTGCATAATAAGTGGAGTTTCATCCATATATTTTGGAGGTGTAACATTAATACTATATTTAGGACATATAAGTTTTGGTGGTATAATTGATAATGCATCATCACTAAGCATAGTAGGCATACATTAAAAATATGGTGTCTTTGAAACATATTATAATTTTAAATTTATATACAATTTTTAAACTCTAAATTGATCTTTGTTGCTTATATTTTTATAGTTTCATTGTAACAAAATCAATTTTTCCATTTCAATTAGCAAGGCAAACCCCAATCAGCCACAATGGAGCTCCTTATCCAATTAATATAGAAGCCCCCTAATCAAAATCAAGGGAGTTGCAATTTTGACATAGGGATAATGTGCTAAGTGGATATAATATATTTACACAAAGAATGAAATTCATCATTTAGTAAAGCATTGCATGGTGATTCATATCTTGATAAGTTTGTTCCCAAAATTGTTAATGTGAACTATATTTTATGTTAATATAGTTTATAAATCTATATTATATATTTTAGTATAATTACATTAAATTTATAATATATAGTATTTAATATTATAATATTATATTACATTATTTAATATATATTACCCAAACCTATTATAGAGGTTGATATGAGAAAACCTCTTCTATGGGGATATGATTAGAATGCATATTATGATTTGCAACATGGCCATAAGAATTTTAGTAACATATGCAAAATTAGAGAAGTTTAAATTTAGAAATAGAAGTTGGAACTTTGGAACCAATGATAATGATTTATAAATAATAGGATCTTGCATAATAAGTGGATTTTCATCCACATATTTTTGAGATGTAACATTAATATTATATTTAGGAGAAATAAGTGGTGGTGGTATACTTGAAAATGCATCATCACTAGCCATAACAGGCATACATAGAATAGATGGTGTCTTTTCAACATATATGTCCACTTCAAATTTATATCCAATTTTTAAACCTAAAAAATCCTATTTGTTGCTTCTAATGATTTTAGTGCCATTGTAACAAAATCAATTTCTCCATTGCAACCACCAAGGCAAACCTTGATCAGCCATAGTTGAGCTCCTTATCCAACGAATATGAAACCCCTTGATCAAAACCAAGGGAGTTTCAGTTTTTACATAGAGATAATATTATAGGAGGGTGTAATATCTTTACATGAAGAATAAAATCCATTGTATACTAAAGCATTACATAGTAATTCAGATCCCGATAGGTATGCACCCACATTTACTTTATATTAACTAGATATGTTAATATAGTTTATAAATCAATATTATATATTATATATTTCAATATAATTACTTTATTTGATAGGTTTTAACCCGTAAGTATTTTAGATAAACTTATTTTGACATTGTCATGGGTTTAGAGGAACTAGGTTTAACTATTGATTTACACTCTTTTTCTTTAGATAACCCCTCTTACCAATATATACATACACACATACATTATACATATATACATAAAAAAATGTATATATGTGTGTGTGTATTAGTTATTATATAAACATTATATAATATATATATCATAATTTTTTTGTATATTAAACATTAATTATAAAATATATATGTAAATCATATAGTTTATAAATCAATATTATATGTTCTAGTATAATATATTTAAATTTAATAATATTATATTACATTATTTAATATAATTTTTTAGTATATATTTTAAATAAATATTATATATTTTAATATAATATATATAAATATTATTCAATATTAAATATATCACTTGCCTTTTAATTCAACTTGACTACTCTTGAGGTGCATTTGTGTTTAATTGAAATAGACGAGAGTAGCCAACGAATTTGAAATTAAAATTTACTTTGAAAAACAGGGTCCATATAATTTCAACACATTTTCAATAGGAACAAAAAACCCATCGACCATGTCTGATGAAATACATATTTTGAGTTTTCTCTAAACATACATTATAGAGCATAGACAAGTCAAAATAGTATAAGTCACAAAATGGCTAAAGCATTGATCATATTTGTTATTATCATTTCTTTAGATACTTATTATTAGGTATTTAATCTTAACAATATTTAATATATTTTCTTACTCTATCTTAAAGGTGTGATTTTTTTGTGTTGACTTGGCCCTTTTATTCATTGTTTAATGCTTTATGTTATTCAATTATTGAGATTCAGATAGTCTACCTAGATTATTGCTATGAAATGGATGAGATAATGAAACAATGCATATTAGGTCTATTTAGAACTTACTACTATTGATTATTATTTATTTCTTTGTGTGTAAAACTAATAGGGACCCAAAATTGTGAATGTTAGGGTAAAGCTGACATTTTTAATAACTATAATCAAATAATCTTAATAACAACTATATCTAATAGTTTTAGATCTAAAATTTTAGATAATCACACATACCAATCAAAAGGACCAGCTTATAACCTGACAAGGACCCAATGATGTCTAAATGTGAGAGTGAAAATTCACACAACACAACAAAACACTGATATTCTACAACACTCAAAAAAAACATAGAGATAATTCTCCTCAATTACACTTCAATTGCTTGATTCATTTCTAATATACAAATAGTTTTGAAGTGCCTCTATTTATAGAGGTCTTATATATATATATATATATATATATATATATATATATATATATATATATATATATATATATATATATATAAATATATATATATATATATTTAAAAATCCTACCAATTGTAACTTAGTAAAAAAATTAAATACTTGCTACATCAAAAAACATCATGCCTTACAAGCATTTAATGTGGGTAGAATAAATTAAAAATTCCAACACTCCCCCTTAGTTTATTACATTAGCTATCACACTATCTATTACTCCTAAATTTTACCTCAAATGCTTAAATTTATCCTTCACTAGTGCCTTCATGAAGATATATGCTAGTTGATCTTCATATTTATAGAATGCTAATTTTGTTTCACCATCTTCAACCAACTCATGTATGAAGTCATATAAAATATGTATATGTTTGATTCATCCATGAAACACTAGATTATTCATCAAGGCTATTGAGTACATGTTATCACAAAATATGTTTATGCCATGTCTTTATTCCTTATTCAAATTAGCTAAAACTCTCTTGAGCCAAATAGTTTGACATGCAACTACATTTGTCGTAATGTATTCATCTTATGTTGTAGAAAGAGAAACTATTGTTTTCTTATTGTATACCCAAGAAATTACTGTTGAACCCATGTGAAACACATAAATTTATGTGCTTTTACTATCATCTACACTACCTTCCCAATTGGTATCTGTATAACCAACTAATTCAAAATCACTTGATGGAGTATAAAGGATGCCATAGTTCTTGCTTCCATTGACATATCTTAGAATTATGTTACCTAATTTCTAATGTGTATCCTTAGGTTTTTTCATAAATATATAATTTAAACTTATTTTATATATTATATTAGGCCTAGATGTTGTCAAATGCATGAGGCTACCAACCATATTCTTATATATAGTTGAATTCACCTCATTGATGTGATATTTCTTACTCAAAGTGAGACCTGTAGTAGTTGGTGTTGGTGTAGCCTTCCTGTTCAACATTTTGAACCTCTTAAATATTTGTGAAGCATACTTAGATTGAGAGATGAATATGTCATGATACATCTATTTTACTTCTATACCAATAAAAAACCTTAACAAACCCAAGTGTATCATTTAAAATTCCCTTTTCATTATTTATTTAAAACATATAGTTAATCTTGAGAAAATAAAGCAAAATTTTAATTTTAATTAAGATCATCATATCTTGAGTCATCATAGATCTCCCTCAATCTTTGTGTCTATCTAGGCAAAACATATAGTTCATCTTGAGAAAATAAAGAAAAAATTTAATTTTAATTAAGATCATCATATTTTGTGTCATCATAGATCTCCCTCAAGGTCCTTATCTATCTAGCTAGAATGTAAGTAAGAGTTGGATTTGAACTACTCATATAGTTGTTTAATTGAGGAGTATGTTGTGAAGGTGATGGAGGTATTACAAATGGTTCACCTTTCTAATCTATGATTGGTTCAATTTAAACATCTTCATTTCCATCATCCATGAGTATCATTTCTAAGATACTTGAGGGATTATCAGTAGTGCCATCCCATGATCCATTTTCAATGAATTTGACATCCCTATTAATCACAACCTTCTTTGTAATAGGGTTAAATAATATATTTGCTTTAGGGTCTTAAAAATAACTAATGAAAATATGTGTTTATCCTTTATCATAAAATTTATTCATCTTTTCCTTTTGTAGATGTGCATATGCCACACACCCAAATATTCTTATAAAAATTAAATTCTCATACCTCAAATTGCAGAGTTTATGTGTCTCTGATGAATGTCTTAAAGGTTGCTTGATGTAATACTCTTGTACTCTTGAGAAGATCAATTTGAATCTTGAGAGCAAAAATGTAGTTCCTTATCATTTGAACTATAACTATAATGTTCTTACTTTAAAAAAAATACACACAACAAAAAACACACTGAGATGTTACATCTCTCATAAAAACACATAGATACTTCTCTTCAAATACACTTTGATTGCTTGATTGCTTTCTATTATACAAATGGTTTACAAGTGCCTCTATTTAAAGAGGTCTTATTTTTATATTTATGAAACTTACTAGTTTCAACTTAGTAAAGAAAATTAAATACTTACTACATCAAAAAATAACATGCCTTAGAAGCATTTAATGAGGGTGGAATAAATTAAAAATTCTAACAAAATGTTCTTTCTACTTGGAATATGGTGAGATTAAGGACCAAATAATTTCAACAGAGTAATTATAGTGTTGATTCCATATATATATATATATATATATATATATATATATATATATATATATATATATATATATATATATATATATATATGTTTAATGTGTGAGATTAAATTGGATATGGTGAGATCACTTGACACCATTTACATGTTCAAAAAAATTAATACTTTAGGATAATTAATATATTTTATGTTCCCATCGGATGTCAGAATACTATTCAAGAATCCTAATTGGTGGAGAAAATACCCAATATTAAAATCATAATAAATAAATCATTATTTAATTACTCTC
Organism: Torreya grandis; assembly: GCA_037957365.1. Taxonomy (NCBI): domain Eukaryota; kingdom Viridiplantae; phylum Streptophyta; class Pinopsida; order Cupressales; family Taxaceae; genus Torreya; species Torreya grandis. The sequence continues at coordinate 1,035,727 of JARHVA010005439.1, forward strand.
TGAGTGTGTTAAATTAATGTTATATTAATATGGTGTTATTTGAGCAAATAATCTTTTCTTAAGGTATTAATGTTGAATATCAAGACCATGTTAAATTAATGTGACAAAGATTAAAATGGTGAAATTAAAGTGATTCATATTATGCTAAGGTGTCAATGATGGTATGCTTTAACATTTAATAAAGTTTTCATTCATGATTGGACACGTCATCATCAAGGATTAACAATTTTACCTATTTTTACTTATAAATAAATTGAGACTGTTTATGTTTCGACATTAATTTTATTATCTAATTTCAAAGGCCAAAACATAAAATAAAATTACAATTCATTTTTAGATAAATCTAACATATTAGGGGATCAATTTAAAAATACACATGGAGATAACCCTACCAAAATGGTAGGGTTATTTTAGTTACAACAAATCTCCACTCCACAGGATTAATGGTGAGTTTATTCTCCTAAGTGATTGTATTTTATATTTAGTAATTACTCTTTTAGGAAGTATAGTTTTTCACATATAAAATAGTCTTAATTTTAAAGAAATTGTGATAACAATCATAATGTCATTGTGGAGTTAGAGATTCTACTATTGTAAAACTAGATTCTAAAATTTTTGATAATGAAAATCAAAATTTGAACCCTGACATAGGAAATTTGAAGCCTGAGATGATACAGTCAGAAGACATATTAAATAATAGTCAATATTGTGTAAATTTTGGCTCCAAATTATTTTGTATTATACATGAATATTATATTTGTACTATGTAAGATCCATTGATTTTGAATATAATAAATTTTGGTCTATCAAGTGACCCTAGATCCACATTGTATTGAATTCAATTTTTTTTTAATCATTTACTTATTTCACATTTAATATTTATTTTTAAATTTAGGTTTTAATTTCATAGAAGCCTCAAAATCATACTAAAATTTGTAACTATTTATTAAGCATAATTTTCAGCTAGTCATTACTTTAAAACTATTGTTTAAGAGGACTAAGTCACTGTTAACTAAGGATTCATGGCTTCCTTGCTTGTATTCTCTTGATTCTAAATTAACATTCTTGATAAGGTATTGTGTAAATTACCACTAAAATTCATAGTCAAACCATATGCAAAATAATAACATAACTTTCTCAATTATGTCTCACTAATCATTGAAAGTGATTATTTTATTGTTACGCTTAGATTTAGAATGTCCATATGACTTTGAATTAATATTTTAAGTTAAAACTTTTTTATTTTAGATTTGTTTAAATGGAAAACACATTATTTTAAACTATGTTATTGATTTGATTCATTTAGGGATAGAATTTATAATGAACACAATGTTTGGGCATGATTTATAATCATTGATTCAATGTTAAAGGGACTATAATAAATAATATGGTATAAAATTACTGACTATCAAGTTCTTAAAACTATTGTTGGTAGTAAAATGATTTAAAACTATTTAAAAAAAAGAGATACAATAAATATTTTTAGGTTTTCAATTTAATATGTGGTGTGGCAAGATAATAAACCCTAATTTTTACATAGGAAGCACATAATTAATTATGTGTATGGTCTCAACGCATAGAAATATATAAAATTTCATTATAAATTATATTAACTAGAGGCAGCCCAAGGTTCACCTAGGCAATAATGAACCCTACTATAGTATCTAGTATAGGTATGCCTGGGATGCCCTCAAGCATGCTTAGGTGCATTTTTCCAGTGTTTGTACCCAGTAATTTCAATTCATGGTGTATGACCAAGGGACAAATGGTGGTGTGCCACATGTTTCCCTTGCATATGGTCTCAAATTTGATAGGCATTTAAATATCACAACAACCATGATCTAACACACATCAAATTTGGGACCTAATGAGATGTTTATGTGATAAATGTCACCAAATTATGCATTCATGAATTTTAGAGATAGAGTGTGTGAAATTGTTTTATAGAGATGAACTTGAATCGTCAACAAAAGAAAGAATAATTGTTTGAACAATTCTTAAAATAATCATTTCACACTCAATGAATATAAATTGCATTTTTTGTAAATATCCTTCTACTCCTCTGAAGGTGTTTTGTTTATTATTTATGAATATATATATATATATATATATATATATATATATATATATATATATATATATATATAATGCGTTAACTCTATATAGACATAACTTGGTTTTCCCCCACATGCCACAGTTATATCAAAAACATTGTAATGACCAATACAATCAACATTTAAGGTATTACAAGGACCTTAAAGGTATATCCTTGGAGATACCTTGAAATAAAATTCTAATTGTGTGCATGTTCTAGGTATCTACTAGGAGAACCCTTGAAGGTCTTAAAAGACCCTTCAAGGTATATCCTATGAGATACCTTGAAATAAAATTACAATTGTGTGCATGTTTAAGGTATCTACTGGGAGAACCCTTAAAGGTCCTAAAAGATCCTTCAAGGTATCTCCTAGAAGATACCTTAAAGGACATTACAATAAAATCAAGGTTACCTTGAAGGCATCTCTTGAGAGATACATTTAAAACATACATAAGGGTACCCTTTAAGGTATTCCAAGGCCCTTCAAGCTATTTCCTATAGGATACCTTGAAATAAAATTCTAATTATGTGCATGTTAAATTATTCCATAAACTAACATGGCATTAACAATTTTGAAACATAAAAAACATAATATAAGATAGAACAAGCTAAAACAAAGCAAACATGGTGTAGTAGCCATATGTAAAATAATATTAGGAAAACCATAATATAACTATCTATAAATTTATATCACACATTAAAACCATATTTCATTACATCAAATCACTATACATAGCTTTATACATGGTTCTATCTCTTCACATTCTAGCATTTTTGGTATAAAAAAGTAAAGATTATTGTCATTATTATCTCTATTACTTGGCTTCAAAGTCTGAATACATCCAAAATATCATATAGACTATGGAGGTGGTGCTAAAATTTGGCTAGGTGGCTATGTAGGTTGTGTCTAAATATCTCTATGTGTTAACCATGCATAGCCATAACTTGACTATCCCCCACATGCCATGGTTATAATAAAACCCACCCTTCAAGATATCTCCTAGGAGATACCTTGAAATAAAATTCTAATCATGTGTATGTTCAAGGTATCCACTAGAATAACCCTTGAAGGTATTACAAAACCCTTCAAGGTATCTCCTAGAAGATACTTTGAAGGAAATTATAGTAAAATCAAAGGTACCTTAAATGTATATCCTAGGATATACCTTTCAATCATGCATAAGGGTACCCTTGAAGGCATTACAAAGCACTTCAAGGTATCTCCTAGGAGATACCTTGAAAGAAAATTACAATCATATGCATGTTCAAGGATTTCATAAACTAACATGACATTAATAATTTTGAAACATAAACAACATAATATAAGATTGAATAAGCTAAAATGAAATAGAGTAAACACTACACACTAGGAATGCATAAAATAATTTTAGGAAAACCATAACAAAACTAGTCTATTAATCTCGATCACACATTAGAACTATATTCCATTACATCATAACACTATCTATAGATTTTTACACATCTCTATCTCTTCACATTCCATCCTTTTGGCATACAAAATGAAATACTCTTGGAATTATTATATCTATTATTTGGATTACAAGGCTAAATACATTCAAAAGATTAAACAGATTGAGGATGTGGTGATGAAGTTTGGTAAGGTGATTGTGTAGGTTTTGGCTGATCAAACTATGCCTTTTTATCTAACTTTATCTTATGAAAAATTACTTATGTTTCCTATAATGTAATGAAATTAGGTTATTTTATGATTTGCACAATATCTAGTTCAACCTATGAGATATCATGCTTGAGTATTTTCCAATTACTAAGTACTTCCCACACCATGGTAAGAAAAATGTATAGTGGAATCTACATGACCATCATATTTTACACATCTTATTATTCTATGATGGTAAAGAAGTATCTTTCATTTAATATATTAATTTAGATATTTGACAGAATACCATCTAACCTACCTATATTCATTTGGAATTGAATATCCACAAATATGTTGTACATTGTCTCATTCTTCTAGACCTAGAGCTTCATAATCACAGTGTCCCTAGAGTTTAATAATTGTTGAAATGTGTTTTTCATTAATTCTTTAGTATCTATTTGATCATTCATTACAAATTTAGCTTTATCCACCATTACAAACTCTAGTTTCATAATACCCAAGGATTTATTAAGGTGCTTCCTCCAATCAAACATTAATTGGGCTATTTGTTTAGCTTGATGCATAACAATATCTAGAACCTATACATATTCCTCTAGTACTTCATAGATGGATTTTTGTTTTATCATTGATAACATGATTTTGGGTACATAGCTTGAGTAGTTTTTGTGCACTCACATAATCCTTTATTAACTAATTTAATAATGAAGTGATTTGTTTATCCTCAAATGTTAATTGATCACCAAAGACTTGAATAACTAGAGGATGACAAGTATCATTGATGAGCTACCTATCCTTAGCCATTTAATTTTTTACTTATACTTTTTCCTCAAATAGCTAAAAAAATTACATTCCAAATCTAAAGCCTTTTTCACAATGGATTGATGGAATGTGGTTACTCCTTCAATTTGTTTAGATAATTATAGATCTAAAACATCTAAATTTATCTCCATGGAAGTGGGAGAAAATGTGGTGAATGTGGCTACAACTATGGTAGGAGATGGCATAAATTGAGCCAATAGAATCAAGAAAGTGGTGTGATGAGATGATTTCATAGGAACATCCCAAAACCATTGGGTAGAGAATTGAGACTTTGAAAGTGAAGTTTCCTCTAGTGCACCTATTTATGTCTCATACTTATGAGATTCCATGTGTTCTACTTATACCTTTTACTTATATTCTTTTTATTTAGCAGTTTATGCCTCAAATTTAGCTTGAGCCTTGGCTATGGCCTCAACCTAAATTTAGGATTTCTCCTCAGCCTTGGCTCTGGCCTAAATTTTGGCCTTGGTATCTACCTCAACCTTAGCTTTGGTCTTAGCCTCTACTTTATATTTGGCTTTAGCCTCATCTTTTTCCTTGGTATCTTACACCTCTACTTCACACTTGAATTTATCCTACTTATAGTACTAGTATTTGGTAGGTTTATCTCTCACCTCTTTTTCTATTTGATTTTGTTATGTATCTTAAACCTCTTGATTCTTGTGTTCTACCTCTTCTCAATCCCTTCTCTTAGCCTTCACTTCTTTATCTCCTTTTTATTGAGACTCTGCTTCTTCGGCTTGTATCTAAGTAGCCTTAACTTCTTTGGCTCATTTATTTTCAACCACTTCTTCCTTAGATTTTTTATTGACCTCAGCTTCTTCAACATTATTTTTCCTACCCTCAACTTCTTTGGCCTTATTTCGTTATTCTTCTTACTCGACACACTGTTTGTCTTATTCTTCTTTCATAACTTCTTTTTTCACACATTGGGATTCCTATGTAGATTATTTTTATATGGTATATTTCTTCTTCTCTACTTTTATTTGCTTCCTCTCTTATTTCTTTTTAGCCTCCTCCTCAAGATCTGGGGTGTCCTATGTAGTTTCCATTTCTTCTACTAGATTTGGCATAGTGGTATCTAGAGGTACTTCCATTAATTATACATCATTTATTTTTGTATTAGATTATGTGTGCTCTAAAGATTTATATTATATAACCATACCTATGTATAAAAACTTATTCTTTCTAGACTCAACTAGAGGGATAAATGTATCTCCTTGTGCCCATAGACTTAACATGTTAGGTACCACTCTTTCTAGTTGGATCTATAACATATACCATAATTATTGCATGGTTGTTGAAGGCCTATCTAAAGGATGTGTACATTGTTTTTTAGTTGATGGATATAACAGGTTCCCTTGCTCTGGAGAATATACACTCTACATATATGATGAACCAATTTCTAGATTTATTTGGAAAAATTATGCCTCAAGTTTACATCAAGATTTTTATTGACCCATATTATCCATAATAATAGAGGGAGGGGGTTACATAATGTCAACCCAAAGGTATTTACTTAATTTATTCCACACTTCACAAGTGTGCACTGATTTCTAGAAAAATAATTCATTCTTCTCATTATCATAGACCTCTTGGTCGATGTTTTTGGTCATGCATTGAATAACTTCTTGTTCATCAACCCCCAAATCTATGAGATCACACTAACCATCTATCCTTGGCATATGTGAGTTGTCCAAATAAGACTTAGTTTGTCTTCATATTTTATGTCTAGTGATGGTGAGTCTTTCTGTATAGGTGCCTTTCATTTTCCTTTTACTTGGTGTGGGGGAGCTAAAAACTATTATGGTGGGGGATGTGGTTGCACAACTAGTTACGATTATGCTTGTTCTTGCCCAGGTTATTATGTAACTTGAGTGATAGATTGAATAAGCTAAATTGACCTCACATTTATGGATTTATGCCTATAAACTTTATCTTGTGATTCAACCATTATGATTTAAAATGGAATTGGAGTCATAGTTTTCATGGCCAACTCATGCACCTTGATTTGTATACCATTGTAAAACTTAGTTACTGATGCATGTTACCCTAAATACTACATGACATTATATATAATTTGAAGGTATGATCTGATCAAATCTAAAGACTCATTTTACCATTTATTAAACTACCCCAATTGTTCATAATATGTCCTTATCTTTGTTCATGTGATGCTTGTGAGGGAATTAGTAGGCAAAAATTCATAGTAACATTTACTGGGCCTAGCAAGGATTTCCATTATGTGAAGTATAACAACAAAACTACAAAATGATGTTATAAATTATGTGAGATACCAAAAAGTACCTTGTTGATATTAATAGTAATATTATATGTGATAAACTTAGGCTAATTAAAGTTATCATTTAGGTGTATCATGTAATAAACAATGTCAATTACTCCTTTTTGTTTCCTTCTTGGTCTGATTTGTTGTCTACCATAATGATCAATGTAAGTTATTCAATTGAGTTAATTGGGGTTCCTATAGCTTCCATAGTGGGAAAATTCTCCTAAAAATTAGATGAATTTGTGGTGTGGTAGACTTGTACGGAAATAAAGATTTTGTACAATTCGAGAGGCCTATGGCTCTTGCCATGGTTTGTACATTTATTCAGATGGAGATATCTTAGGACAAATGAATAAACCCTAGTTTTATTTACTTAAAAAGATAATCATGGCCTCATATAGTTATCTAAATGTAGGTAACTTGATTGGCCTCTCTGCATTAAAACCTTGAAGTTGATGATGAATTACAAGAGATCCTACTTGTACACTAGGTTGTGCTATTGGGGTGAAGAGAGTTGCTTCAACTGTTTCCATACAATCTAAGGTATCTAGTTCATTATATTTATTTTTTCATATACATATCCCAATCACCATTTCTTATTTCTATGAATTTATGAGTGGGATCAACAACTAGCTCCTATCCATGACTATACTTATAATTTGCATTATTTGATTGCTTTATTCTACCTAAATCTGGGTCTCAATTTCTAAGCATAACAATATATTGAGAGTAAATAGTAGAATACTCTTATTGGCCAAAGTTTGTAATGTTTTGAAATTATTCATCCCCTTCATTTTATATATTTTATCACCCAATTTACTCTTGCCATCCTCTTTAAATGCACTTATTACCTACACACAAGTTTTCTTCCTCATCTTTAATATTTTGGATTTGATAGTGACTTTTTGTAATGATCATTATTTATCCCTTCTACCACACTTGTCTTGTCATCATCACCTTTCTAGACTTAATTGAGTTCAATGTAGTTTTATCCATCTATCATTGATGATCTATCACTAGAATGTGATCACACCCTATGATCATAGCCTCTTCTTAGATGTTACTATGTGAGACTACGAACACATTGTATAAGCATTCTAACCTAACAAAACAAAAAAAACACAATATTAAGAAAAACCTTAAATACCTCATGTCACTAATCACCTACTCATAATTTTGGCAAATTGATAGATATTAAAGGAAGTAAGTATTAAGCCTACAACCATTTATATGTCCTATAAATATAGTTCCCTACAAATATTTTAGCACAACAATACACTATTCCCATAATTATTGAATAATATAGGGTCCGTTCCATCTAATGTGCATCTTCCTTGGAAGTGCTTTGAACTTGATATCATATAATAACACTGCCTAGTCTAGATAAAAAATTTATATCACAAGTTACAATCATGACATACCTTTTGAATTAATTTTTTAATCTATTGTATCCACTAAGCCTTTTGTTGATTCTTTTCCATCTTATTTAAATCCATCAATTTTTCTTTTACTAACTCATGGTCACCAAATCACATAACCATTACAATGTACAAGCTTGGTATAGTATACTCCATAGCCATAACTACCTCAAGATCATATACTAGTTTACATGGAGGGAATCTTATATCCCTTTTATAGTGTGTCCCATTTTCCTACAAGATCGTAGGAATGTGATCTTCTCAAAAATCCCATTCCACATTACATATCTTTTTTAACATCTTTCCCAAAACTTTATTTGATGCCTAATCTTTTCCATTGACAAATAGTCATATTGTATAGGTTTTGTATTTATTAATGAGAAAAGACACACGTTGATAATGATGTAAAGAGGTAGACATGGAATAAAATAAAGACACGTGGATGGGTTGACTCTAAGTCATGGTGTACCAAGAGGATAAATCATGGTGTGCCATGTGTTTTACTTACATACGGTCTCAAATTTTATAGGCATTTAAACATCACAATAACCATGATTTGATACACATCTAATTTGGGACCCCATAAGATGTTTATGTGAAAAATGTCACTAAATTATGCATTCTTAGTTTGTAGAGATTCAATGTGTGAAATTTTTCTATAGAGATGATCTTGAACCCTAAAATTATGGATATTTTGTGTTTAAACAATTCTTAAAATAATCAATTCACCATTAATGAATATAAACTACATTTCCACTAAATGTGTTTTGTTTATTATTTTTGAGTATCTCTACACATTAACTCATATAGATATAAATCAACTGACCCTACACACAACCATTATATAAAATTCATTACAATAAAATTTGAAATAAACATTCATGGTATTAAAAAGTCCTTCAACGTATCTCTTAGGAGATACCTTGAAATAAAATTCCAATCATGTGCATGTTTGAGGTATCTACTAGGAGAACCCTTGAAGGTACTACAAGACCTTTCAAGTTATCTCCTAGAAGATACCTTTAAGAGAATTATAGTAACTTGAAGAGTACCTTGAAGGTATCTCCTCTAAGATACCTTTAAAATATGCATAATGGTACCCTTGAATGTATTACAAGGCCCTTTAAGGTATCTCTTAGTACATACCATGAAAAAAAATTCCAATCATGTGCATGTTCAAGGTATCTACTAGGATACCCCTTGAAGGTACCACATGACTCTTCAAGATATCTCCTAGGAGATACCTTGAAGTTAATTATAGTACCTTCAGGGGTAATTTATACATGTTTGAGAGGTATCTCTTAGGAGATACCTCCCAAACATGCATAAGGTAACCTTTAAGATACTACAAGGCCCTTCAAGGTATCTCCTAAGAGATACCTTGAAATAAAACTCCAACCATTTACATTTTCAAGGTATATACTAAGAGAACTGTTATAGTTACTACAAGACCCTTCAAGGTATCTCCTAGAAGATACCTTTAAAGACAGTGTAGTAATTTTAAGGGTAACTTGAAGGTATCTCCTAGGAGATACCTTGAAAGAAAATTCCAAATGTTTACATGTTTAAGGTATCTACAAAGAGACCCTTTAAAGGTACTAAAATATCATTCAAGGCATATCATTACATTAAATGGCCTTTTAGTACCTTCAAGGGTGCCCTAATGCATGTTTGAAAGGTATCTCTTAAGATATTATGTTGAGGTAGTACTTCCACCAAAATTATAAATTATCTTAACAAGATCCTATTGCGTAAACATTCATTGAGATCTATCAACTAGAATTGCTATGGAATTCTTCATTAGTAGAACTTAAATAACTCAAAATAAAATGTTTAAAACTATTATTACATATCTCAAACAATGAAGATACTAGATCAATGACTGTAAAAGGAAGAGACCAACATACAACACAAACTTATAGAATAACCTAAAGGAACTTTTTATTTATATTTGATGTCAAAATATCTCCTATCTGATTATAGAGGGTGATATAATATTTATATTGTTGGTATGGGGCCAACCTCATCTCCTAAGAAAAGTTTTATTTTTACATCACCTTAGAATAGAGTTAGGCACCAAAACTAAGCTCAACTACACATTTCATGTTAAACTCAACAATTTTCTAGAGACAAAAAAATTAATATAATAAATGTTTCCAACCAAGGCTTACATTTATTAGAGGGGATACCTATGAGGTTGATATTGTAAAATGAGGAACTTGCACATTGGTGACTAATGTAGTTGTTATAGTTGTAAATGAGCTCATTGCCACTATAGATGAATTTATTTTCATAGTATGGGCTATCATTAAGGGGACCATTAAAAATATAATATGAGTTGTAATTGTATCCATGGTTACAAATAATATTTTTAGTGGGGTTGCCATGGATAACATGGCCTACTTTCTCACTTAAATTTGGAGGTAGAGAGTATGGCTAGATTGGAAGTCAATTTCCACTAGCTCAAATTCCAACAGGCCTTTTGAAAAGTTAAGGAAGCTTATCCATCAACTTTATATGTATATTTAGTGATGCCCCAAGCTCTATATAAAGCTTTTTTACACTAATAACCCTAATTATATCAAAATTCACTAGTTTTACACTTCATCGACTATTCTATAGATAGTGCCCTCAACCTCTGAGCTAAAATTATTGGTGGATGCCTAGAGAAGGTCTTCAAAAATGTATTTATGTACCAAATATCTATGTGGATTGATTAAATTATCAATCCATATTTATCCCAAAATATCCATATCTTGTCTCTCTTGACTGATCAACTGTAAGACTAATGGATTCATGTCTTGGTGTTATTAAATCAAAGTGTCTCTCCTAATAGCTATGTGGTTTTATGCCCAAGAAGCATGAGGGGATGATATAAGGTTAAAATGGGCATAATAATTATTCATAGTTGATATTCTCAAATAAATTAGTGTATCCTACATTTTATTCATCTTCTCTACCTCTTGAATTGCATCTCCCCTTTAGGACAATGACTCCCCCTTTATAGTTTTGATTAATTATATGATACTGTATAGCTTCATAGACACCCCTTATACACTTTCAATGATGTCCATAGGTTATTATATGTAATTTATTCATTATAATTATTTAATTTATTGATCATGTACTTTAAACATTTCCTTGATCACCTTTGATAGAATTCATAAAGGTATAGGTGTCCTCCTAGGGTTGAGACATCACATCAGAGGGATGTAATTTTATCCTTTTGGTTAGAGAGAATATAATTTCATTTTTTTCCAATTCCACCTCTTAACCTTATTCCATAAGGGTCTTCATTTTTATCCTCCTTATGTTCTTCATCTCCTTATCAAAATGGAACTTGACCATTGGTTTCTCAATGGCTGTCAGGTTTCCCTTGCCCTATTTTGCTTTTTTTTAGCTTTTGGATCCATTCTAGTATGTTTAAGTTTATTCCTACTCAATGGGATTTGTAGGCTCTACTAGAGTGAGTAATTAAGGTTGTCTTGGAGGGATCATGGGCCTGTGAGAAGAGGGTTCTATTTGTGGGAAAGGTGGGATTTCCCACCTCAAACTAGTGACCTTTCTAGGGATCATTGTATCTAGAACCAACTTGCCCTTTTAGAACTCCTTTTGGTTGGTCACCAAAACATTATAAGTATAAGTAGGCTATTTTATTATAATCCCCATTTTTGTGGATGGTTGAGATGGGGTAATAGGTGAAGTGAAAATGGAGGCAGAGATAAGGCTCTCAAATGGGAATTTTTTTTGTAGTTGGGGAGGGTTAGTTGTGCTAAAGTAGAAGTATGTGGATGGGTTACTAAGGAATTTTTTTAAGTAATCGATGGATGAGGCAAATGTGAGACAAGTGGTAGTGGTATTATATGAGTTAGGGAGCAAAGTAATGTAAATCTCATTCAAATAATTTTAGGAATTTAAATAATGAGATGGAGCTAGAATGTTGGTTGCCATTATACTAAAAATTATAGAAGATAAAGATAAACAATAATGGGCTAATATACTTACATGTTGCACAAAAGCAACTAGGGGAACTATAATACTAGTTTTCATTATTATTTTTAGGGATGAATGATGTAAATACACTCTCACTAATTATACACTTGTATAATATATGGGTATTGATTATGCTTCATCATTGGTGTCTTTCTCTTCTAGAAGTATCATGGTGGAAACTACACTAGTCCCCAAAATATTTGTATCCACTGATTGGGCCTCTTCTTCAATCCAATCATCTTTATGTTCTCTCTCAGTAGTATCATTGATACATATAGAGAGTGATGTCCCAAACTCACCTTCCCATTCTTAGTCATCTAAGGGTAATTTATTTAGTTCTTCATCACTAGCCAATACCTATAGGGTGTCTATTATTATATAACCCCTCCTTCCATTCAAACATATCCTTGATCCCTTAGTGGGTGCCTCTTGGATAGGTTCACCCTATTTTGAGGTCATAGGAGTCCTAGGCTTGATTTTGTATATAGTAAGATCCATGGTATGGGTGTAAGTTTGTGTGGAGGGAAGTGGAGTAGTAACTGATGAAACTAGTGTGAAACTAGGTGGAGATGAGGGGAAAGTGGGAGAAACAACAATTGGTGAACTTAGAGGAGTGGATGGATGTAAAATATCATCTGAGGAGAAGAAGGAAGGAAGAACAAATTTATGCACTATGGTGAGTGGAGTAAAGGGAAACATAGAGAGGGCTCCACTAGTCCCCCACAGTGGTGGCTACTACATGAATTAGAGGTGAAGGTGGGAGAGGAACAATGACTAAGGAGAGGAAGGAAGGTAGAGGAACTTCCTACACTATGGTGAGTGGAAGAAATGGAAACATAGAGAAGGATCCACTAGTTCCCAGAGTGGTGGATACTACATGAATTAGAGGTGATGGTGGGAAAGTATTAATGACTAAGGAGAGGAAGGAAGGAAGGGGAACTTCCTACACTATGGTGAGTGGAGAAAAGGGCAAGATAGAGAAGGATCCACTGGTCCCCATAGTGGTGTCTACTACATGAATTATAGGTGAATTTGGGAGAAGATAAATGAATAAGGAGAGGAAGGAAGGAGGAGGAATTTCTTAAATTGTGGTGAGTGGAGGAAAGGGAAACATAGAGAAGGCTCCACCACTACTAATGGAAATTATGGTGACTTGTGTTGTAGAGGGTGGGAAAAGGATTGTTGAAACTATGGTGGAAACTATAGTAGTTGCTAAAAATATAATAGAGGGTGTGAAGCCTGAGGAGATAACTGAGGGGGTGCCTACTCTTGTGTTCCCATTTGTCAAAGGGGCCCCTTAATGGGACCCAAAACCCAATGCTCCTTTCCAATCTTCCTATCTTGATCTCTAGTGGTTTTAGTCTTATATTGTATATTCTTGGCCTTAAAAATTGACATGTTGACCTTATTAATTCTGGTATGGACCTTTGTGTCATTTAGAGATTTCATAAACACCTCATCATGTGTGTAAGACACATGCCCATAGTCAATCTTCACCCTTCCTCTGAGTATGTTTAGGTGTTTCCCCACCTTTTACCTAGGGTTCCATTATTTGTAGAGTGTCCACTTGAAATCATAACGGGTTTGATTTTTTCACATTGGATGGAAGTTTTCCCATTTGGTGTATTCAATCCTACCAATAATAATGGGAGTCACATGCACAAATATTTGCATCTTATTCCTTAGCAAAACAACCATGGTATTAGTTAATTGGGAAATAATTTCTTATTTTTTACATTTATTTGGGACCAAATTGGGTAGACACATAAGGTAGGTTATGGTGTCATCTACCCTAATTATGGTGCAGTCTATATAGATCCAATAATCCCCAATCTTTATTATGATCTTCCTAATTTTATCTAAGATTTTAGGCATATCTTTGCCATAGATGGCTTGGTATACCATCAAGTAGAAGGTTAGTAGTATTATTCATGTTCATATTAAACTTGTGAATTTGGAATATGTTGAACCTTTCACATATATTAATCTTATGGTACTCTTTAGAAGGTTCCCAAGGCTCATAAAAATATGCATGGATGGTTCTAGTTATAACATCCACTAGGCAAGACATCATATAGAAGTTATCTAGGGAGTTGCTTAGATTGTTTATTTTTATAATGATGTTAAAATTGATGAGTTATCCTATGTAAATTATCCTTTTGTAGGTTATAATAAGGTCCAATATGGGAATCCACACCTCATTGATGTAAGTCATTCTAGGGAAGCCATATATTTTATTTACCAAGGCCATGGTAATTCAGACTCCACATCGGTAAGTGGCTATGGGAATAGAAAAAATAGATCCTCTGATTATAAAAGTACTAAGTTCATGGGCCCATTACTATATATTATTATTTATGTTATTAACATATATCCATGTATTAAATAGGGTTTGGTCTTATTCTATTTCATGGGCATGCATCCTGTAGTACCTTTCAAATGCTTTGCCACTAAGATAGGCCACTAGTTTGTTATTTTGATAAAAATGAAAGATTTTGAAAGAAATTTAACCATTAGATAATAATTTGATACACAACATTACCTTGGGTTTAGCTAAAGCATTATATAAATCCGTTGTCTTAATTTTCAACAAGTCATCTAGGTACCTTTATGAGAATGTAGAGAGTTGGTCCTCTTGAATAAAAGTTTTGGCCACATCGAATTCTTACCAAATAAAAGAGAAGTGATTGAATTCTTTTTTGAGGGTATCTTCATCAACATTTTTTCATTATATTATATTGGTATTGTATTTCAATACATATATGGAGGAGGTGAAATTTGAGATGAGGAGGCCATGGTTATGTAGCTATGATACTTATTTTTCCCAAGGGTTAAAACTTGCATTTGTAATTTATTAGTTAAATAGAAATATGAATATCATTATATCTATAAATTTCATATATTGCCTTTGAATTCATTAGATTCAATGAATTAAATTCAAATATGTTTAATTCATGTGAATTAATGGTGTCAATAGATTTAGCTCTTCCTTGCTTTTTATTTTTATATTTGAATTTCAAATAACTCAGTGTCATCTTGGTTGGTTACCATTGCTAGGTGAAAATTTTACTTTTTTTCTTGAGTGTTACATCACATTGATTTTGATACTTGGTAATGTTTTTCTCTCCTTTGAAAGAATTTCCTTGGAATCCTTTAATTGACTTGTCACTTCCAGAAATACATGGAAAAAATACACTACTCTATAGTTTCCATGGGAACCCTATTTGCTAAGCTTTTGATTTCTTTAGTTTTAGGTTAGTGATATGGAATAACTTGGTAAAATATCACTAATATGCTCTTTCTAATAATGCCACACCATATACTTTGACTTCACAGGCTCCATGGGATTGAGATGGTGACACTTGGTTAACTATCACCTCTCATATTGGTTAATTAAAAGTATCGAGACATTAGTCAACTGGTTAGTCTCATGGACATATTTAAAACATTTCATTTAATTATAAAATATTTGATCTCATTAGACTCATGGGATGTTAACACTTGGTATGATCGTGCTGAGTCACTTTACCTATATATTTCATACAATGCCTTTTGGTGAGTTAGTCTCTAGGTGAATAAGGTGATGAGATTTGCAATGATCTCACTTTTCCACTTTCCTAGGGATTTCATACATTAAGTTCAATCTGTTAGCCTCTAGGTAAATAGGATGGACACACTTAGAATAATCTTAGAGAGTCACTCACTTGGGAAACTTAAATTATTTTTTGAGAATTAAAATTTCATGGGTTTTTCGGTGCATGCCATCTCTCTTTGACCTTTGAAAAATGAACTCTTAATCTTACTTTTTTTTAGTTTTTAGGGGTTTTGAGTGAGTGGGAAAATGACATGTGGAATATCTTGATGAGTTGGCAAGCACAAGGGGAAAGAATGGAATAATTTATAAGTGTCAAACATCATATATACAATAAAAGGCAAACTAAACAAAAATTGGTAACTTCCCATTAGTAAAAGGCCCTTTAAGGTATCATCCAGTAGTGCCTTTAGGGAGATACCTTGAATGCTATTATAATACCTTCAAGTGTACCTTGAAGATATCTATTAGGAAATATCTTTCAAACATGCATAAGGGTAACCTTGAAGTTATTACAAGGCCCTTCAAGCTATCACCCAATACTACCTTAAAACATACCTTAAAGGGCCTTTTAATACCTTCAAGGGTACCCTTATGCATGTTTAAAAGTTATCTTCTAGGGGATACCGTCAGACTCTTGGGTTCACCACAAAGGTTCAAATCACATACATGATGCCAAAATATAAGTACTTAATCATTCTCTATGATTTTTCTCAAAACACCCATTGCTTAATATCATTTTGTAGACTATTAAAATACATGGTTGAATGTTTATTTAATTAGTTATTTTTCTCTACTCAGCTATTCTCCTCTTATGTGTGTTTTAAAGGTATCTCCTAGGAGATACATTCAAAGTAGGATGAATCAAGGATTGAAGTATGAAGTATATGATATTAAAATCTATTATTTTTTTGGGATTGACACAAATAGTGTCATCAAAAAAATGTGTTATACATTACCTTTTTAACATTTTTAAGTTTTAACATATCCACATGCTTATGTTATGGTATAAATAGATCTTTATCTCCTACATATAGATATAAATTGGACTGATATTATAAATAACATAATTAATTAATCTTTTCATGTATTTTTCAAATGTTTAGGCTAAAAAATCATGTGTCAATGGATTTCTGATGTGGAAACTATGTTTCACTCATAAATAATTGTAAGGTCATTAGTGAAGGAAGAATACACAAAGTTTCATGTCTAAATGCTAACTCTTTGGAATCCATAAATCTAACTTCCACATGCTACAATTATAAATAACTATTGAATGTGTAAGTGTTAATGTGACAAAATATTTTGATCCAACTCTATGAATTCCATTTCCTAGAGCTTTTGTTGATAATTTGGGGGATGTAGTTGATAGTTTTACTACATAGAGTACAAGAATTATGCAACATGTCACAAATAAGTGTTCTATAGAAGATGATATGGAAGAAAGACAAAAAAAAATTCAATTTAATTTTGAATATATAACTATTGCAACAAGAAAACCTAGCTTGGATTCTTTGGTTTGATATATCAATGATCCTATCACATTGCATAGCCTAAGAAATAATATTATTGGGAAAAGGGTAAATTTGTTTCAAAAATGTGCTAATATTTCAAATGATGATATTTTTACTTTTGGTTATGTTGAATTTGCACAAATAGGAGATATTTTTTGTTACATTCCTATCTCAATGTTAAAAAAATAATTGGGAATTTACATAAGGTACATTCTACAACATTATGAGAATTACAGTATAGAGGTAACTGAAACATTTATCATTATATGTCCTTCCAAAAAGATAGTGGACATTGAATGTAAAAATAATAATTTACCATACATGGAACCAAAGGAGAAAGTAATTTGAAATGTTTGGTAAGTAGTGGATACTAAATTCATTCCTTGCATGACATCCATAGAGTAAAGGCATCCAAAAAATTTAACTCATTCCTGTAACTACTGAGACTGAAAAAGAAATCATCCAAACACTTCACTCAACTAATTGGAGTTTGATGTAAGCATAGATAGTGAGATTACAAAAGTGTATGCATATAAATTTTATACCAAAAAATATTTTGAGTTAGGATTGTCATTTGAGATGCTAAAATATGCAAGGATATATTTTTTGATTCCACCACAAAAGATAGAAGGCAACATGTCTTGGATGCCATTTCTTCTGGTTTGTTTAATAAAAATAAAAATAAAACTGCAAATGAATTTTAAGGTACTTACATATATTTGGAATCTTAGCCTAAAATATATGGATTGAAGAGAAGTAGTATTTTTACATTTAAAATTATCACAAAAATGGAGAATGAAATGCATTCCATGCAAGAAGGTTTTGATAGAATCCACAAAAGAAGATAATGGTAACTAAATATTTGTTGGACCAATTGCTAGATGATTTTATAGATGTTTATACAAAACTTACATGCCAGGTAGATATAGACAACTCATGAGAAAATGTTTGACATCTTCTATCATATTTCACTCAAGAATTTATGAGGTGCCACATAAATGCACAACTAGTAATATGAAATATGAAATAATATATTAGAAAAAATTCAACAAAATGTTGATAACTAATTTTCATGATGTGACCATTTCCAAGTATGATGACTTCACTAAGTGAAAACATGTATATTTTTCACTCAACAAAAATGCTTTGGGTACCTCTTTAGAGATCAATAAAATTGTATTGATCAAGAATTTTTGATTCACTCAAATCATACACTTTCTACAAGATAATGTATTATACATATAAATGAATGTCATATAAATACCCTAAAGATTGCCACAGTGTCATTCATGACAAAATGGAATGTCAAAAAACAGTTGTGCCAAGGATGGTGACAAAAAGAAAAGTAGTTACCGATAGAATAGTAGAATTTTCAATGGAATGGATTATAACACATGGTCATGGTGTAGGTAGATATGGCATTTTATTTCCATTTGTTATTAGAGGGTTTTAATTTACTATCATCTCATTAGACAAGTGCTTCCAGGATATGCAAACAACAATGCCATATACTTATGGATCTTTACTATATAAATCTAGATATTCAAAATATACATTGCATGATGCACTTTTGTTTAATAGTTTTTGCCCCAAATGCAATAAATACATATAAGAATCATAATTAATTGGTGCCTTCAAAAAAATTCCATCTAGGTTATACCTTAAACTAGACAACTGTTATGAGGACAATAAGAACAAGTGCTTCTTTCCATCCATAATTATATTAAAAAAATGTCTAACCTTATATGGAACTAATTGTAATCCTATTACATTTACAAATTCACAAATTCATGTTTCTTGTATAGGTTTATGTTGGAATATTTATCTCTCCTTATCTACAAAAGTATTTTTCTCAATTTCGAGGTTGGATTTCTACCTATAGGATATACCCATGAGAACATCAATGAAATATTTGGAAACCTATCTAAACGTACAAAGAGGAAAGTTGTATAGAATGTGGTAGAGATGATGGACAGTTATAATACATGTAAAAATATAAGAAACTTTATGCCATATTTGATTGAATTAGTAGATTTCAAAGACTATGTTAATAGTTACTAGCTGAAGGGAAGAAATGAAAATTTAGGATTGACAAAAGGTCAATATTTTATTCTACACATGGAGTAAGGTCAACCCATTATACATTTCAAAAAATACATAAGAGATATAAATTTCCTCCCCCTCCCCCCCCCCCCCATCTATTACATTATGGGGAACAAAAGAAAATGGTGAGCCAAATATTACATAAGGTAATTCGATGAAAATATTTTTCAAAGAATTGAAAAGTAGAGAAAATTCAAAAGATTCCATTGTTGTAAAAGTCTTAGATAGAATTATAAAAAAATGAAATAAAAATAAAAATAAATTGATTATGTAAAACAATTCAACGAATTTAGTTTGACCAAAACTAATAAGTGGAAGGATCTAGTATATTACTTCCAAAATATACATGACATAATGAAAGAAGACATGTTCCCATCTAAATTTGAATGTATAGGAGATTTTTATCCTCGAAATCACCATGACATACCCCTGCATAGAGATCTATATAAAATGGTTCATGATAGGACCCTTTATTTTGGAGTGGCATATATAGATACATATATTGGTCCAAAAAACAAAAGAACAAAAATTTCATTTGATACAACTCAAGATGTGCAAAATAGAGATATATTATTTCTCAGGATTCATGATTCTATAGGAGTAAACTACACGATATGGGTTTCTAGAGCTAAAACCAATATTGAGATACTACAAACAAATGGAGATATAAAATGAATGGTCAAAAAAGATTGGTTTATCTTAGTTTGTGTAGGAAAAAAAAGATGCAGAAGAAGTAAAAATTTATTCAAGTTATTTGGAAAAAAAATGGAAGCCAAACCCAACTGACACCTATTTGCCATCTATTTTTATAGATAGTATCATCTACACTTGAAAACAAAATAAAAATTGGAGAGATCATACACTTGTTATCACTAATTTTTTGAAAGGCATTGTAATCGACTATATCAATGTATTATCACATTAGGCACTTTCAAAATTAGTGATAAAGGAATGAGAGATAATTTTCTTTCATCACATTAGAAAATTTGAAATGGTGTTTCTTTAATTTTGGAATGAGAAATATGAAAGGGGTTTTTCAAAATTTAATGAATTTTTTGGGAATGTAAAATGTTTTATTGGATTTAATTAGGAAATGCCTTATTTTTTTATTGTTTTATTTACTTTTTGATATTTTTTCTAGTGGCACTTCACATTTTAGGTCTTGGAAAATACACATCAACATTTGCATTTTATATTTTATACTAAGGTAATTAAGTATTCAACAACTTTGCATCTACAAAAGGTCTTAGATATTTGACTATTATTAGTGTAGGCATTTTCCAACCTAGTGGTTTTACCTACACATATTTTCAACTTACCTAGGTTTGTTAATTAAATCATTAGGGGTCATTTAACTTTAAGTGGGTTCTAATTGTGAATCAGGGTTTTAACTTTTTGGTGACCTAATTTTATCATATATATATACTTTATTCTTCTTCTAAGTTGGTTAATGAAAACATTTCCTTTGTGAAATTTTCTTGTTTTTAGAACTCTCATTCTACCTCTACAAGAATTTGACATTACTACATGATCAATATTCTTAGATCTTGATGAACTCTAACATGGTATCAGAGCTTTCATGATAGCCTTATGATTTTATCTCCTTTTTCATGATCCTCTTGCATCACCATAGTTGGTTTTGTTCTTTCATGGCCACTTTTTGACCCTAGAGGCATGATTATTCTCTACTTCAAAACTCATGTCAAACAAAATTTGATAAAAAATCTAGTTTCATATTCCTTATAGGTTTTTTGAGATATAAAATGGGTCTCTCTTATATTTTTGATATAGTTGATGTATTTTCCAAAAAAACAAGTTTTCTTCTTACTGATAAACATCTATAAAAATGAGTATAAGAGCCTGCAAAACCCACAAATCTGGTAACTTAAGTAATCAGAGTTCAAAATTCTAACAACTTGGAATAAATTGAATTTCAATAATTGAAATTTCAAAACCTAACAAATTTCTTGGAGAAGTCATCAGATTTCTAGAGTTGGTTGTGCGAGACCAATCTAGGTCTTGGAAGGAGTTTTACTTCTCTGAGTTCTTGAGTTACATTTGTTTGAAATCCTAAAGTAGTATTTGTCCAAAAACTTTATTGATATAATTTTTTAGTGTTTCGAATGAGACTTAATTCTTTGAGTACCTAATTTGATGTTTCTTAAAAACCTAAGTAGCAGTTGTCCAAAATCCTAAGGAGTAAGGCACAAGTCCGAGTAAACAAGCTCTAGAACCCCACGTGACATTTAGGAGGGCATAAAATTTTAAATTAAAGGTAACAAAGAAATAGATTGAAGTTTTTGCCCATTTTGGATGAAAAAACACAATAAAAAAAATTGTTTTTGGAAAGGGTCCAAGAATGTGTAGAAGTAATAACTTGTAAGTGCTATAACTTTCAATCTTTAGCTCCATTTTGGGTGTTGATTTTTTTAAAGTGAATAGTTTTTAATATCTATACATTGGTGGTATTATTTTTATATTTTTGTAACATCCATTTTATTCATGGTGTAATGGATTAAATCTCACTCCATCCCTATTGTACTCTCTCTTGGATGCATTATCAATTAAATTTAACATCCCTCTAGTTCCTTATGCCTATGCACCTACTGCTCAAGATGCATTTTTGGTTTAATTCAACATCTATACGAATGTGATTTTATTTGAAACATTCAATGAGGTCACTATTGATAGTTCTAAGGGCGTACTATATTATGCATTCTTTATTTTTCTACATTCTTCTTTAATTACTAATACAATATTTATTTCTACACTATGGATTCACTCTCTATTAGTTCACTTACACCATTTAATTACCATGAATGGAAACTTAGAATTGAAATAATCTTGTAATACAAGGATTACTATCAAATTATAATAGGAAATGAGACTGAACTTATAGATGTTGGAGCAAAAATTAAATGGTTTAACCATTGTGACAAAGTCCATGGACTACTATGTCTTTTCATCTCCCTTGATCTACTTTTTCACATCAAATCTACCAAAAAGCCTATTAAGTGTGGCCCTAACTCACCAAGTCCTTTGGGGTGTAGGATGTGATGAGAGGACATGATATAGAAAATGAGCTCATTATATTAATCCCATATGACTTTGACACTCTTTAGGACTTCTTCACCAAGTTTAGACTTTTGATATTGCATTTGAAAGCATGTGGAATTGATAATAAATATGAATAATGTGTTCTATCAATACTCTCTAAACTAGTAATGAATATTCTATATTTGTGTCTACATTCCATGCCATTAAGAGTGCTCTTAACACTGCATATAAGATGCCTTATTTAGATACCTTTGTTGCTGGCCTAATTTTAGATAAAGATAAGTTGATACAAATGGGTACAATGAAGACATCTAAATCTCATTCACTACTTTCTATGAGAGATAAGGCTTCTAACAATAGAGAGAGAAAGTAGAGTAAGAAAAATGATGAGAAGGGTGAAAATTATTCCACCTCAAAATCAAATAATGAGATCTCTTCTTCCAATCATAAGCCTAAGAAATATTGGATCAAAATGTGGGAATTGATTAGGTAAGCATGATGAGAGTAAATGTTTGAAGAAAAAAATTTACCACCTTACTAGCCTTCTTATTTAGAAGAAGATAGGTGTTCCAGATTCTATCAAACCATCTTCATCAACCCATGAATCCACTAAAGCAATCTACTCTAGCAAAGAAAAGGCAAAAGAGAATAACAAGGGGAAATAAAAGAGTGAATTCTTAGTTATAATTGTGCCTCCAACTCTTCCTACATGGGTCATTGACTCTTGTGCTTCACATCACATGCCATCTTCATAGATTGAGTTTAGTTCCTTAGAACCATGTGACATGTCCTCTACACATCTAGGTGAAAACACTTTTAAAAAGGTTCTCAGGAGAGGGTTTGTTGAAGTAAGTGGTCAAACATTCAATAATGTTCTAAGTGTGCCCTCACTTTCAACTAATCTCCTATCAATCTACCAAATCACTCACCTTAGTCTAGGCATGTGAGTTGAATTAACTTTAAATTCAATGTACATCAGGGAGTTATATAGTGATACTATTTTGGCTATGGGAATGGTCAATCATTAGACTCAGTTGTATAGATTTTCACACTTTGTTTCTGAATCTCCTTTCTATTCTTTAGATTCCTCTTTTGACTCACTTTTACCTATTAACACTTCTAATCTTAAGCATTTTTTGATATTGAAAACTCTTATTCTATAGATGACTACAATAGTAAAGTGGACACACCTCCACCATCTCCTTGTCACCTTTTAGATATTCAAGAGTTAGTTTATAATCCACCTACCTCTGGTCTACTTCTAAAATTATAGGGAAATGGTCTACTAATTTAGGATACATCATACATTGGGTAGTCTATTCCACGGTTATAGAGGATTTCATAGACCTTCATCTTTACTTTTAGTGCACCATCTTGGTGTAGAGTAGTTGGATCATCTACCTCATATTATGAGAATCATTACATTTTTAGTAATTACACCTTGGTTGAAGATCCATCACACACTTGGTGAATAAACTCACTATTTTAGGGTGAACCACTCTTCACTACATCTACTTCTGATTCAAAGTCACTTTCGAGCATTCCTTTGGGGGACACCAAGTGTATAGAATCAATTGTAGACCTTAGTGGGGATTTTTATCTCTCTTTTAGGAGTTTATTTACTATAGGTTTTCTCATTTACCCTAATTTATGGGAGTTACATTGTGCTTGGGTACCTCATCAGGCCTCGTTGTCAGGACCCAATTCTTCTACCCACATAAGCAACACTTCAAAGGGGTGTTAGTGTAGGTATTTTC